>JAXCGZ010014101.1:17500-35853 GCA_037179515.1 Halocaridina rubra | reverse complement strand
GAAGAAAATACAGAGGAGGGGATTCCCAACCTCCTCGCTTCGCCCAAATTAGCCGAGTTTTACGATACGCAGGGGAACACAGAGGGAGCATTCTTACCCCCCTCTCTCAGCAAAATTATTAATTTTCTCATATAATAATAATAATAATAATAATAATAATAATAATAATAATAATAATAATGATAATAATAATAGTAATGATAATAATAATAATGATAATAATAATAATAATAATAATAATAATAATAATAATAATAATAGTAATAATAATAATAATAATAATAGTAATAATAATAATAATAATAATAATAATAATAATAATAATAATAATAATAATAACAATAATAATAATAGTAATAATAATAATAATAATAATAATAATAATAATAATAATAACCATCTTTATCATCATCATCATCATTATTCAAAATCATATTAAAAACATGACCGTCAACGACCAAATCAAATACAGCATCATCACACGGAAACAATCACTACTGCAGAATCTGAACTAAGACACCGACAAAGACAACAAAGAAGCAAACAAATAATTACTTGAATAAGCAACTAAGAAAAACATTATTTACCATTAAGTTACCACCAGCGGTGAAGTAATTACTATGATGAAGTGACGTGGCTCTGAAACCGGAAGGAAGGAGAACACGTGATACACAGTATGAGATGGTAATGCTTAATAAAAAAAAAAATAATAAAAAAAAAAAAAACTTGTAACTCTCAGAACGATCAACCCCATCCTAGTTGCAGAGGAAACTCTATAACCCCTCCACCCACACCATGTCCAAACGATGTACTGGCAATGAAGCAAAAACATACACAAGTAATTAGACAGCAAGCCTCAAAATATCTGAAAGGGAAAAACAAGGGGAGGGACAGACACATAACAGACGGAACTCACGTGTACATGATGTACCAATTTCGAGAATGGGCATAAAAAAAAAGAGGGATTTTGAAGAAGGATCTTCGCTTCTTGGTTATACTAGCTATTAAGCTTGGGGTGGGATAAAGGAATAACCACATATGGCGTGAATGTTTTCATCTACCCCATTTACATATAACAATAAATAACACCCTCCAGTAATGAGCAAACACTTATGGGAACACAATTTCGCTCTGTGGGGGGCGGCTTACAATCGACTGAGCCCAGTTCCGTCTTTTGGATAAAAAGGAAAAATTATTTTTAGGCTTTGCAAGTTAAAAATCCATTGTGCTCACTTCTCAGTCCACTGGAGACAGAAAATAGTCTTTTAGTGTTTACAGACACAGTTGAGCAGAACTTCTGTCTGTGGAGGCATTTAAGAATCTACTGTGCCCAGTATGGTCTTTGGGAGAAAGAAAAAATAACTCCTAGTCTTTGTAAATTAAGAATAGCCGAATTCTCAGTCTTTTGGAGAAAGGCAAAGTCTTTCAGGCTTTGCAAGTACGTAAAGGACTATAATTTCGCTCTGTGGAGGGTGGTTAACATTGCACTGCGACCAGTTCTCATGCTTTTTGAAAAAAGAAAATGGTCTTTTAGGCTTTGCAAATACTTATGGGAACTTAACATCGCTGTGCGGGGGCGGCTAAGGTCGCTTTTTTTTTTTTTTTTGAGGAGAAAGTGTTTTCGTGTTTGCAAATAATTATGGGCACACAACTTCGTTCTGTGGGAGCGATTACGAATCGACTGCGCCCAGTTGTCAGTCCTCTGGAGAAAGAAAAGGGTGTTTTAGTCTTTGCAACTACATATTGGACCACAACTTCCCTCTGTGGGAGCTATTACGAATCGACTGCGCCCAGTTGTCAGTCCTCTGGAGAAAGAAAAAGTTGTTTTAGTCTTTGCAACTACATATTGGACCACAACTTCCCTCTGTGGAAGCGGTTAAAAATCTACTGCGCCCAGTTGTCAGTCTTCTGTAAAAAAAAAAAAAAAAAAAAAAAAAAAAAAAAAATAGTGTTTGCAAATACTTATTCAACCACACCTCCGCGTTGTGGGGGCGGTTATAAATCCACTGCCCCCAATTCTCTGTCTTTCTTAAAAATTAAAAATAATGTCTTTCAGTGTTTGCAAATATTTTTACTTCCTTAAACCTTCGCTCTTTGGGGGCGGTGAAGAATCGACTGGGCCTAGTTGTCAGTCTTCTGGAGAAAGAAAATTGTATTTGAGTTTGCAAATACTTATTGGACTACATCTTCCCACTGTGGGAGCGGTTTAAAATCCACTGCGCCAAGTTTTCAATCTTTAAAAAAAATAAAAATAAAAAAACAATTCTTTTAGTGTTTTTCAAATATTTTTGGTACCCCAACATCACTCCTTGGGAGAGGTTAAGAATCGAACGGCCAGTTCTCTACTCTGACTTCGTGATGCATATCAGCAAACTCTTGAAATATGAGTCTTTGAACATGATGTTAAATATTTGAATGCACATAAAATATTCGTATGTCTTTTACTGATAATTATCATAAAATCAGCATTATTATAGTTGAGAGATATATTTATATGTTCCTTCCGATTTTACGTCACGGACTCCCTTATTTCTACCAAGGGCTAGGACGGTTGCCTTCTTGCGAAGGACTTGCTTTTGCAGATGTAATCGTTACCCTGAGTGCATGCCCTTGCTAACCTCAGACCGTGACGGGGCGCAAATCATCGACCTGACGCCTCAGAGTCGCGGACGCTACCGCTTAAGCCACTGTGACTACTGAGAGATATATTTATATATTGTATGAAATTAAATCAAATATTCTCTTAATTTCAAATGCTTATATACACTAATACATACACCTACATATATTTTCTCTCTGTCAAGGATTATTATAGTTAATAATATATAAGATTAGGGGTCCACAGTAGCTCACCGCGAGGCCCAAGGAAGGGCATCTAGCTTTAGTTTTCCCCCACCCAGTTCCAGCATACTGTGTCTACTCCTACGGTGCTTGCTTACTTTCTAATTATGACTTGTATCTAAGCAAAGTCTTGAATTTGGAGTCAGTGAACAAGATTGCAAATATTTGCAAGCACAGGATACATACATAAATTTATCTTATATTTCAATTTTAAGGTGTCAGGTCGAGGGTTCGCGCCCCGTCACGGTCTGAGGTTAGCAAGGGCATGCACTCAGGGTAACGATTACATCTGCCGAAACAAGTCCTTCGCAAGAAGGCAACCGTCCTTGCCCTTGGTAGAAAAGGGAGTCCGTGACGTAAAACCGGAACATCTCATTTATGTATTATATGGGAATAAATTACATATTCATTGATCGATAAATATTTGCCAGCATTTATCCTTTATTATAAAGAGAGTTAAAAAATAATGTTGCTTATATAACACTAAAGATTAAATCACGTCACTCTAATAGAAAATATTTGCAAACACCAAAAACACACCCATATTTTTCTATGCTGATAATTATCCATAAAACTAATTATTGGGGGGCTGTGGTAGAGCAGTGATTAAAGCATTCGACATGGGAAACTACAGACCCACAATCAAGCCTACAGCGGGGCATTAGAAAAGACATCCAGCCCTAATTCCCCAGCTCCCAGCTGTCAGTGTCCATGCCCATAATGAGAGTAAATAGTGATACTTAAAACGGCACACAATAACAGCAACAACAAGAGCAACAATAACGACAACAACAACAACAACAAAAACAACATCAACACAACAACAACAACAACAGTTAAACATTAGTTATATAATATATGAGATTAACCGACATACATTTTAATAATTAGTAAAGAGAGGCAGACACTTCCATATATTCAATAATAAGGTCAAATTTGATAAGTATCACGCTTAGAAATAGGGAATGGAATATTAAACATGAAATATCAAATATTAATGATGAATCAAGGCCAATATATTAAAAACTCTCTCTCTCTCTCTCTCTCTCTCTCTCTCTCTCTCTCTCTCTCTCTCTCTCTCTCTCTCTCTCCCTCTCTCTCTCTCTCTCTCTCTCTCTAATACTTTTAAATTAATGTAATAAATCAAGCTTTCTTTCTCATTCAAATAAATGGCACGGAGTATAACTTTCCCCATTTAAATATTATTTTCTCTACCCATTAATTCCAGTAACTCAATTATTCATGTTAATGGCAGAGATTAAAATAATGTATAGTTTTATGTGTTAGAATGAGTTCCCATTCGAATAGGGGTGGACGCAGACATTTTAGAGCTGGGGGATTCAGATTGGATGCCTTTTCTATCACCCCGCGGTGGGGTCAAAACTCGCGGTTGTTGCTTCCCTACTCGCTTGCTTCAACGCTGAACTACAGCGGCCCTCTTATATGATACTGTAATACTGAAGTATGAAAAGCATTAACAAGTATATAATCTTACAAAGTTCCGATTTTACATCACGGACTCCCTTTTCTACCAAGGGCTAGGACGGTTGCCTTCTTGCGAAGGACTTGTTTTGGCAGATGTAATCCATACCCTGAGTGCATGCCCTTGCTAACCTCAGACCGTGACGGGGCGCGAACCCTCGAATATAATCTTGCAAAATAAAAGTAAAAGAAAACTAGATTTTGCAATCAGTGTCAAAGAATGCTTTCAAAATGAGAGTAAAGCACCATCAAATACCATAAAAAAAATAATACATTACATTAAGAGAGAAAATACATCATGAAACTATGGCAAAAAAAAAATTGCCACTTTTAATCCCTATTCGACCGTTGGAGCTAGGGACTTAAGGATGGATGTCCTTCCTTTCACCCCGCGGTGGGCATGATCACAGGTTTGGCACTGTAGTACCGCTGTCCATTTCAATTTAAGTTATTTTTAACTGGACATAGTAATTTTACAAAATATAAGAAAACAAAAGATTTCAGAAAAAGCAAATCTTTCAGAACAAAAAACTAATAATCTTGCAAATTGAAAATATAATGAAATAATATTTTAAAGAATGAGAACAGAAATCTAAAATCTAAAAGTAAAACCTGCATGTCGTAAAAGTCGACTAAATGGGGCTGAGCAAGGGGACTGGGAATCCCCCTCCTCTATATTTATACTTCCTACGAGTAGCCAAGAGATGCTGGGGTATTCTGGCAGGAGAGATCCAGCCAGAACCCTAGTGATTGGGTCTCTAAATGTGCGTGGTTGTGGTGTAAATGAAAGTAAGAGGGAGGTGATAGGGAGTATGCTTGTGGAGAAAAAGACAGATGTGCTTGCACTGAGCGAAAGATGAGAAGGAATGGTGAGGTGACATTTGGGAGTGTGGTAGGTAGGTATCTGGAGTTGAGAGAGGGAGAGGAAGACGGAGTGGATCTGTTAGTAAGTGAAGAGATGAATAAGTGTGTAGTGGAATGGAATGGAAGTATCTTCTCGAATAATAGTGGTTAAAATGATGCTGGGATGCGAGACTTGGGCGTTTGTGAGCTCATATGACCCTGGCAGTTAAAGAAGTGAGAAGAAAAGAGAAGAGTTTTGGATGAAATTGATCGAGTGTGGTGTTGATGGAAGATTTGAATGTTAGATTAGGGAATGAGCCAGTGGTTGGTGTAATCGGGAAGTATGGAGTACCGGGTAGTAATGAGAGTGGAGAGAAAAAGACAGAAATTTGTATTGAGAGAGAGATGTTGATTGCTAATACTGTATTTGAAAATAAGGATGTGGACAAAAATACAGGGGTCAGATTTAATAATGGAAGAGTAGTTGACAGAGCATTAATGGATTATGTTGTGGTGAACAGAAGGATGAGTGGAAGAGTATTGGATGTGAATGTACTGAGAGGAGCTAGTGGTGGAATATCTGATCATTATTTAGTGGAAAGTAGGGTGATAGTAGGACAAAAGGGGAGAAAAAAGAGAAGCAAGAGAGGAAAAGAGGTGCTAAAAGTGAATGAATTGTATAAGAAAGAGAATGACTGTGAGTATAAGGTAGTGTGAGAAATGTGTGGAATGTAGTGAAAGAAAAAGTGGAGGAGGGAGTGGAAGAAGAATGGAACTGTTTCAAGGAGGAAGTTATGAAGTGTGCCAAGGCAGTATGCGGAAGGAATTTGACTGATGGAAGTAAAAGGAATGGTGGAATGGGCAGGTGAGTGCATCAGTGGCTGAAGAGAAGCGGGCTTATGAGGTATGGTTGCAGGGATGTGATGTTGAGGTGTATGAAAGGTATTGTGCAAAAAGGAGGTTAGTGAAGCACGTGGTGAGGGAGGCAAAGAGAGAAGAGGATATAAGATGGAGCAGATGAATGTCGGAAAATTTTGAAAGAAATAAAAATATGTTTTGGAAGGAAGTGAAAAGAGTGAGGAAAGGTGAGAGTGGTAGGTAGGAGAGGATGATAGGAGTAGATGAGAAATTGCTAGTAGATGAAATAAAGGTGAGAGAGAGAAATGGGCTGAATATTTCAAGAACCTGCTAAATGAGGAAAATGATAGAGAGGCAGAGATTGTGGCTGTGGGAAACGAATAGAGAATCCCAATGTTAGGTAATGAGAATGATAGGGGAAATAACAAAAGAGGAGGTACATTTGGCATTGAGAACAATGAAAGCAGGTAAAGCATCAGGGATAGATGGGTGTCATGCTGAATGCTTGTCAAAAGTGGGGAGGCATTAGTAGATGGATGGTTAGGTTGTTGAATGTATGTTTTAGGAGATGGAGGGTCCCAGTTGATTGGAGGAGTGCATGTGTAGTTCCACTTTACAAAGGGATGGGAGATAAGTATGAGTGTAGTAGTTTTAGAGGAATTAGCTTGTTGAGTGTAGTTGGTAAGGTGTATGGAAGAGTGTTAACCCTTTTGCGCATGGTGACGTCAGTGGCGTGTATAATTGTTTAGGGCCTAAGTGCATCGTGATGCCATTGGCTTCCATATGAACAAAAATACTATTTTTAAATACTTGCATTCATGCCATTGGCATGATTTTTTGGTTGAGCTAAAGGGTCCTCACTCTCTCTAGAATGAACTAATTAGCAACCCTCTCTACTGACATGGCTTTGAGGGTGAGGCATAAAACAAAGGCAGTTTCCGTGCTCCTTTACTCATTCACTCAGACCGTACGTCTCTTTATGCGCACTTTATTCCATATCCATAAACGGTCCAATGAATTATTGTTTCCCTTTTTTTATAGATTCATGAAAAATTGCAGCAAATAACGAAGTCATTGATATATTATGTATAATGATATATGTAGATTTGGAAGAAGAAAATAACTGAGAAACAAGATATCTCAGAGCATAAAAAAACTGCTGGCCAGAGACAGGATTTCACAAATGAGCACGGAAAAGAAAACTTATTGAACTTATGGTGCATGAGAGGGTTAATCGAGAGAATTAGGAAAGGTAATGAGAGACTAATTGAAGAAGAACAGTGTGGGTTCATGAGTGGAAGAGGATGTGTGGATCAGGTGTTTGCGGTAAGACAGGTGTATGAGAAGTTCTTGAAGAAAGGTAGGGACACTTTTTGGCACCTATGGACTTAGAGAAAGCATATAACAAGGTAGATAGAGAGGGGCTGCGGAGTGTGTTGCGACTGTATGGAATAAGTGAAGTTTGTGGAGAGTTTTAACATGAATAGTCAAGCATGTGTGAGCATTGGGAATGGCATGGGTAATTGGTTTGAGGTGAATGTAGGGTTACGTCAAGGTTGTATAATGTCGCCATGGTTGTTTAATGTGTTTATGGCTGGAGTGGTTAGGGAAGTAAAGGAAAGATTATTAGACAGGGGCTTGGAACTAGTGGGTGAGGATTGAAGGTTATGGAGATTGAATTAGTCGCTATAAGCAGATGATACTATACTGGTGGCTGATACAGAGAATGAATTGAATCACTTGGTGACTGAGTTTGTTAGTGTGTGTTAAAGAAGGAAGTTGAGGGTGAATATTGGTAAAAGTAAAGTCATGAAATGCACATGGAGTGTTAATGTTGGCAGTTTGAATGTAGCAGTGAATGGAGAGTTGCTTGAAGAAGTTGAGAGTTTTAAGTATCTGGGGTCTCATGTATCAAGGAGTGGACAAGTGAATGTAGAGATAAATCACAAGGTGAATGTCTAGGTGGGTTAAAAAGTGTAATGAAAACTAGACATATAGAAGTGAATGCAAAGAGAAGGATATATGAAGGTGTGATAGTACTGACAGCATTGTATGGAGCAGAGACTTGGAATGCAAGAGAGGATGAAAAGAACAGATTGAATGTAATGGAGATGAGGTGCTTGAAAAGTATGATTGGTGTATCTAGAATAGATAGAGATAGAAATGAGGATATCAGGCAAAGAACGGGTTTTGGAATGAAGCTGTCGGATAGGTTAGATCAGAGAGTGTTGAGATGGTTTGGAGACATGGAAAGGATGAGTGATGAACTAATAGTGAAGAGAGTGTGGGGTCCAGAAGTGATTGGAGTTAGGTCAAGTAGGAGACCTAGAATGAGATGGAGGGATGGCGTGAAAAGAGAACTGAATCCACGTAGAATGTCAGTGGTACAGGGAAGAGTGCGAGTAAGAGATAGGAATGAGTGGAGGAAGATTGTGCATAGATGATGCAGACCAAAGGGATTTCTCGCACCTGCTAGCTCAGTGAACTGTGATGGACGGGTGTGAGGGAAGTTACCATGTGATGAAGTGTTGGGGTTAAACCAGCTACAGCTTTCGGGCCTCATTGTAGAATATCCTTGCCCGCCTACCTTGTGGATGACCCAAGCAGGGTGAAAGGGGTGGAGACGTGGCAACTCTTTATCCCCAAGGTGTTGAGAAGAGTGGTTGAGGTATGTGTGTGGATCGTGGTGAATGTGCGTTTTTTTGGGCAGAGTTACCCCCCTTACAAGGGGGAATGAGGATGCTTCCAAAAGCAATGAAAAAATCAACAACTGAAAATTACATTGCAAATGCCTTAAAACAATAAAGATCTTTCATTATAAGAAAAAAAAATCAGAATAAAATATGAAATTAATCTTACAAAAATTAAAGAAAAAATACTTTCAAAATCAAAGCTGCCACAACTGAAGATAATAAGATACTTGGAAGAAAAAGTACTTTGTTAGACTCAGCCATTAACAGTAGACATAAACCAGACATTGTCTGATAAACTAAAAAAAAAAAATAGTTCCCCATCAATACACTTGTCCTACTCTAGAAACACAAACACCTCTGGACAAACACGTGGATTGAGAGAGAGAGAGAGAGAGAGAGAGAGAGAGAGAGAGGAGAGAGAGAGAGAGAGAGAGAGAGAGAGAGAGAGAGAGAGAGAGAGAGAGAGAGAGAAAGCTCTGTTTTGCTTGTTAACTGATGTATTTAAGAGAAAACGACAAATTTATAAAAATGTTCAAAGTTTAAGGTCAAGAACTCCGTGGCTCAATGGATATTGCTGCTATCTCCCACCCAGGAAGTTCCGAGTTCAAATCTCCAAATGGTGGTTCGCAGAGCTTCTCTTCACCAGAGCCACTTGGGGATAATAGGAAGGGGATTATTACGTTCTATTTTTTATATATAACCTCCTGTCAACTCATGACACTCAAATAGATATAAAGATATGAGGTTATTAGTGGAGGAGTGCCCTCACTAGCTCAATCTTAAGTAACCGGGAATATGTCCCTGTCCGCATCTCTCAGATAACAAACTTTTGTAATGAATAAACTTTATATTTCTTTTCAAGGATTTTTCACTTGTTTACTTAGTTGAGAGGACCTCTTTCCTGCTCTGCTCTCTCTGATCTTATCTCAGTTTTCCGAGAAAAAAATATAGTCATTTTCCTCTCTCTCTCTCTCTCTCTCTCTCTCTCTCTCTCTCTCTCTCTCTCTCTCTCTCTCTCTCTCTCTCTCTCTCTCTCTCTTTATATTTCTCTCTTTCTCTCTCTCTACTTAACGACCTACCTACCTACGAGTATATCCAATTAATGTTTGTTTCTTTGCAAGTATTTAGCATATATTCTCTCTCTCTCTCTCTCTCTCTCTCTCTCTCTCTCTCTCTCTCTCTCTCTCTCTCTCTCTCTCTCTCTCTCTCTCTCTCTCTCTCTCTCTCTCTCTCTCTATCTATCTATTATCTATCTATCTATCTATCTATCTATCTATCTATCTATCTATCTATCTATCTATCTATCTATCTATCTATCTAGCTAGCTAGCTATCTATCTATCTTCCTATCTATCTATTTATCTATCTATCTATCTCTCTATCTATCTATTTATCTATCAATTTATCTATTTATCTATTTACTATTAAAATTAACTTATTCTCCATTTCTGTGAAATATTTCACACAAGGAATTTTTTTCTTTTTTTTTTTTGTAACATCATTATAAAATATAAACAAAATCTCCAAAATGAATATATAAATAAATACATAATAATAAATAAGTAAACAAATAAGTAAATAAATATATAAATAAATTAGTAAATGAAGAAATAATTACATAAATAAATACAAAAAAATTAGTAAATAAAGAATTTTGTAACGATATAATAATTAGGAGAAACGCATAATTAGATCAGTAGTTATGCAGACAGGTGAGATATAGAGATAAATGAAAATAGAAACGGATACATATACAGATAGATAGATAGACACATAGGGTATGAGACAGAAAGGCCCGATTTCTTAAACAGTGTAAACCTAGAATACCATATTGCCCAATGGGGGATCCTAGCTATACACAGAACCGTGTTAGATGCGTTCATGAAATCCATTTGTGTGTCTAGCTAATTAACAATATGGTATCCTAGGTTTACACTGTTTAAGAAATTAGGCCAAAAACAGAGAAGGAAAAAGAAATCTAGTCTCTAGGTAACTGAATTTGGGGGATATAGGACACTTCAACTCGGTGTCGAAACCTAGCCCGCATTAATGGAGAGGGATGGCGTCAAGAAAGTAGTAGGTTAGCTCATGCCACCAGCCGCCCGTTGCGACACTACAGCTGAAGATTTTTTGAACTTAAATAGGTCTGTCCAGGACAGTTCGATGTTAAGTCTTCCTTCAGTTACGGTTCTTTTTCTATGCCTACAGCTACACTGAATATTCTTGGATATGCATTACACATCTTTTAATATCCCTTCACATCTGACAAGTCATTACACTCTCCATTTCTATTTCTCTTTACTTTATGTATTCCTCGTGCCCAGGCTCGATAAGGGCTGTTTTATTTTATTATTATTTTTTGCCCCGTCTTGGTGTCACTATCATAAAAAAAAAAGTATTCAGCCATAATACTTTGAACCAAACTAGTCATATACTAATGCTATATTACCGGTTTTATGTTCCGGTTTTACGTCACGTACACCCTTTTCAACCAAGGGCTAGGACGGTTGCCTTCTTGCGAAGGGCTTGTTTTGGAAGATGCAATCGTTACCCTGAGTGCATGCCCTTGCTAACCTCAGACCATGACGGGGCGCGAACCCTCGACCTGACGCCTCAAAGTCGCGGACGCTACCGCTTGAGCCACGGTGACTACGTATAAAAGTTATATACAACCTTAGATTTTTCATCGCATTTTAAACTCTTTCGCTCTCTCTCTTTATCTTTCTATCTCTCTCTCGTACACACACACACACACACACACACACACACACACACACACACACACACACACACACACACACACACATACACACACACACCGCGCGTTCAGTGACACACGGAATTGCTCCTCTTAAATTTTTAACTGTTTCGAGTGACTAAGTGCTTAGTGGAAAACTTTACCATAATTTCCATAAATCTGAAATCCTGCAGAGTATTGTGAGTACAAAAACTTGTATCTGTTGTAAGACGAGACTGTTCATATTAAAGGAAAAAAAATTGAGAACTTTTTCGTGAGGAGAGAGAGAAGCTGCCGTCCAGTTCTGCCTTGAGGGAAATCTAGAAGAGTTGCCAGAGGTGGAGCCATCACATCACATTACCTAATTTTTTGTGTAAACTGGGGAAAGCTCTTAAGCCGTTTACCTGATCCTGTGGTTCTATATATTGTTAAAATCAGTATCCTTCCCATTTATATTAACTAGTTAGTTAGTTTGATACACGAAATAATTGAATAATAAAAGAAAAAAAATTACCAAATACCCACCTGTCAACAGTACTGAGTTAAGTTGCCAAGTAGTACAGCAGTCTTATTTTCTTCATTTTTTTTGCTTTTCTTTTAGCTTTCTCTTTTACTATTTTGTTATTTTGTATATATATTGAGTTAAATGTAAAGTCTAATCCCGTGATAACATATCTTGGTTAGCAAGTCAGTTTATCAGTTAGGAAGAATATATAACAGAAACAGGTGGGTGCCACCTCAAACACAAATTCGAATTTTCCTTCAGGTTTGACTTTTGTTTTTCTTTTTCTTTTTATACTTAAATTACCATGGTCAAGTTTTTAAGTTAAGATGTGTGTTACCAGAAAGGAGACAAACTGAGTCACTAAATAGCACTTATATGGAGATATAAAAATTCTGTGTGAAGCTAAATTAGAAGTTTTTCTCTTTTCTTTTTTTTCCTCTTTCTCGTCTTCTTTCTATATTCTGTGAGAGGGAGAACATAAAAATGTCGGGAGAAGGGGTAGTCATCAGGGGACTTAAACAGAGAATCAAGAAGTTAGAGGAAATGGTTATAAGCCTTGATGATAAAATTCGGAATATGGATGGAGAAATGAAAGAGAATGAAACACTCAGAGAACAAATAAGATCTTTGGAGGAGGCAAATAAAGCACAAGGGCAGGAGAGAAAGGAACTAGAAAAAAGAATAAAGAAGCTGGAAGGGGAAAAGAGTCAACTAGAATCTAGAATTTCTAAACAAGAAGATAAAAACAAACAGCTGAATGACAACCTAAAGGAATTAGATGTTAGTTCACTGCTCTCTTCTGAGAGAGACGAGATTGCTGCTTGGAATGTTCAGATTAAGGAAAACATTGAAGAGTTCAGAAAAGAGTTCCAGGAGCTGAATATGGAAAATGATGCCATGAAAACGTCCGTTGCTGATGCACTAAAGGGGAATGTGGCAGTAAAAGAGGCTGTAAAGGTGGTGGCACTGGAAAACATACAAACAGTTGACTATAAAGAGACAGTAATCGAAAAAATGAAAGACGTTGTGATGGAAAGGGCAAACCCACTCATCAGACAGGCACTTGATAAGGAGAAGACAGTGGTAATCTCAGGCATAAGTGAATCCCAGGAGCCAACATGGCAGGGGAGACTTGAAGAAAATAAAGCTAGCGTTGTAGGCCTGATAAGAAAGCTTGGAGTAGCATGTGGTCCTGAGGATATTGTAAACATACACCAACTAGGTAAATATTCGAGGGAAGGAAAGCCGAGACCAACAAAAGTAACCTTTGAGAGAGGGGAAACATGTAGGGAAATATTGTTGAGAAAAAAAAAGTCTAAAAGACCTTCAAGAATGCAAAGAAGTGTTCATTAGACGATACAGAACACAGGAAGAGATGGGAAAGATCAAAAACTTGTTGCAAGAGGCAAGAAGGTTAAATGATGAAAGAAATGAAGAAGAGAAGAATAATTTTCGTTACAGAATACTTCCAGACAAAGGGGAGATAAAGAAGATAATGACAGAAGATCAGGGGATGGGGCCTCATTAAGATTGTTATACACAAATGCTGATGGATTAGCTGGTAAGGCAGTAGAATTAAAAGATAGGATTCACAACAGTAAGGCAGATATAGTAGCAATTACAGAGACTAAGTTGAGTGAGGACATAAACAGTGTCACAGTTTTTCCTAAGGGCTTCAGAATACTAAGGGTTGAAAGATGTGAGAGGACTGGTGGAGGGATAGCACTGCTCATAAGTGAGAGGATTCAAGTTGAAGAAATAAACTTGGCTATAGAAAGTGAGTTCAGGGAATTTCTTGTTGCTCGCATAAATACTGGGTCAGAGAGCATTATAATAACTGTTGTATACATCCCACCAAGGAACCAAAATAGGCTTGAAATTTATGAGGAAAGTCATATAGGTACTATTGAAGTCATAAACTCAGTTGTTAACATGGCACGGGAGAAAAAAATGTAGGACTTTGATTATGGGAGACTTTAATCATAAAGAGATAGATTGGATAAATCTTGACCCACACAGTGGTGAGGACTCATTTGGGTCAAGATTCCTAGATTGCGTACAAGGGAATTTCCTACACCAACATGTAATGGAACCAACAAGAGCCAGGGGTGGGGATGAGCCATCACTACTTGATCCAGTGTTCACAGATAATGTGTTGGCTATTGAAAATATTGAGTATGAACCACCAATTGGAAAGAGTGACCACTGTGTGTTGTTGATGGAGTATATCATTGAAGATATTCTTCCTGAGAGTAGAGGCACTGAGGACATGAGGAGGAACTATCCAAAAGGAGATTACATCAAAATGAATGAGCTTTTTGCAGTTATTGACTGGAGAACCTTATTTTACAACAAATCTGTACAAGAAATGTATGACATCTTTTGTGAGAAATATGGGAAGATAGTAGATTGCTGCATACCTGTCACCAAAGTAGGTGTAATTCATGCCAGAGAGAAATGGTTCGATAATGGGTGTAAAAGAGCTAAGGAGTGGAGAGACAAATGCTGGAAAAGGTATAGGAGGAGAAAAAACATAAATGCCTGGCAAACCTACAAAAGAGCAAGAAATGACTACCTAAGTAAAAGGAGAGAGGCAGAGAGAGACTATGAGAGGGACATCACCAGGAAGGCTAAAGAAAATCCCAAGCTTTTCCACAGCTTTATCAGAGGAAAACTGAAGGTAAAAGAACAGGTTTTAAGGCTAAAGAGAGCGGATGGAAGCATCACTGAGACGGACGAAGAGATCTGCAAAGAATTGAACAAGGAGTTTCAGTCAGTATTTACAGTAGAAAATACCCCACCCCCTCAGATTGCAGTGATAGAAGCTCAAGGGCCGGTATTAGAGAACATCAACCTTACAGCCACAGAGGTATGCAAAGCGCTGATGGATTTAGATGTTCATAAAGCTACAGGTCCTGATGACATATCACCTCATGTGCTTAAAAAATGCGCAAACACAATATCAGTGGCACTAAGTATCATATTTAAGAAGTCACTGGAGTCGGGGGAGATTCCAAGATGCTGGAAACAAGCAAATGTGATACCTATCTTCAAAAAGGGAAGGAGGGATACGGCTCTGAACTATAGACCAGTTTCCTTGACCAGCATAGTTTGCAAAGTTATGGAGAAACTTCTAAGGAAACATATCTCTCTTCACTTGGAATCCTTCAACTTTTTGTCAGTGAGGCAACATGGCTTCAGAGAAGGTAGATCAACAGTAACAAACTTATTAGAATTTTATGATGAGGTAAGCCAAATCTTACAGGAAAGAGAGGGCTGGGCAGATTGCATATTCCTAGACTTCCAGAAAGCGTTTGACACTGTTCCACATGGGAGACTTATTAGGAAGCTGCAATCAATGGCTAGAATAGGTGGAAATGTCTTGGAATGGATAAAAACTTACTTAGAAGGAAGGGAACAGAGGGTTAGAGTAAGACACTCAGTGTCTGAATGCAGAAGAGTTAGTAGTGGAGTTCCACAGGGTTCAGTTTTAGGGCCACTTTTGTTCCTTGTATATGTAAATGACCTACCAGAGTCTGTAAATTCATTCATGAATATGTTTGCAGATGATGCAAAGATTGTGAAGAAAGTAAAAAACGTGAACAATGGTAGAGAACTTCAGGAGGATCTAAATAATCTGCATGAGTGGTCAGAAAAGTGGCTAATGAAATTCAGTACCTCAAAATGTAAGGTAATGAGAATGGGTACAAGTGCAAGAAGGCCCAAGCTTGACTACTCGGTGGCTGGAGCACAGCTTCAAGAGACAGAAAATGAGAGAGATCTAGGAGTAAACATACTGGCAGATTTGTCTCCAGAAATACATATAAATGGAGTAGTAAGGGCAGCATATGCATTCTTATCAAATGTAAGGGTAGCCTTCAGGCACATGGACAAGGAAATGTTCAGAAATATTTATGTAACCTATGTGAGGCCAAAACTCGAATATGCAGCCCCCTTTTGGAATCCGCACTTGAAAAAGCACATAGCTAAGCTTGAAAAAGTTCAAAGACATGCCACGAAACTGGTGCCAGAAATACGCAATCTCGGTTATGATGAGAGGCTGAGGGAATTAGACTTGCCATCACTCGAAGCTAGAAGAGTAAGGGGGGATTTGGTGACAGTCTTTAAATTCCTTCATGGTTATGACAGAGTGGATAGGGATCGATATTTCGATATGGCTGGCTCTAGAACTAGAGGTCATAGTTTGAAGCTTCGTAAGAAAACTTCTTTGCAGGATGTAAGGAAATACTTTTTCAGTGTAAGAGTAGTTGATAATTGGAATTGACTAAGCGAGGAGGTAGTTAATGCTATCTCAATCCATAGTTTTAAGGACAGGTACGATAAGTATCACTAAGGCTAAAATGGAACCGATCAGGAGACGGGAAGATACGAGCTTTGGGCTCTTTCCCGTAAACACAATTAGGTAATCACAATTAGGTAATCACACACACACACTTCTGAGAGAGACGAGATTGCTGCTTGGAATGTCCAGATTACGGAAAACATTGAACAGTTCAGAAAATAGTTCCAGGAGCTGAATATGGAAAATGATGCCATGAAAGCTTCCTTTGCTGATGCACTAAAGGGGAATGTGGCAGTAAAAGAGGCTGGAAAGGTGGTGGCACTGGAAAACATACAAACAGTTGACTATAAAGAGACAGTAATCGAAAAAATGAAAGACGTTGTGATGGAAAGGGCAAACCCACTCATCAGACAGGCACTTGATAAGGAGAAGACAGTGGTAATCTCAGGCATAAGTGAGTCCCAGGAGCCAACATGGCAGGGGAGACTTGAAGAAAATAAAGCTAGGGTTGTAGACCTCATAAGAAAGCTTGGAGTAGTATGTGGTCCTGAGGATATTGTAAACATACACCAACTAGGTAAATATTCGAGGGAAGGAAAGCCGAGACCAACAAAAGTAACCTTTGAGAGAGGGGAAACATGTAGGTAAATATTGTTGAGAAAAAAAAGTCTAAAAGACCTTCAAGAATTCAAAGAAGTGTTCATTAGACAATACAGAACACAGGAAGAGATGGGAAAGATCAAAAACTTGTTGCAAGAGGCAAGAAGGTTAAATGATGAAAGAAATGAAGAAGAGAAGAAAAATTTTCATTACAGAGTTCTTCCAGACAAAGGGGAGATAAAGAAGATAATGACAGAAGATCAGGGGATGGGGCCTCATTAAGATTGTTATACACAAATGTTGATGGATTAGCTGGTAAGGCAGTAGAATTAAAAGATAGGATTCACAACAGTAAGGCAGATATAGTAGCAATTACAGAGACTAAGTTGAGTGAGGACATAAACAGTGTCACAGTTTTTCCTAAGGGTTTCAGAATACTAAGGGTTGAAAGATCTGAGAGGACTGGTGGAGGGATAGCACTGCTCATAAGTGAAAGGATTCAAGTCGAAGAAATAAACTTGGCTATAGAAAGTGAGTTCAGGGAATTTCTTGTTGCTCGCATAAATATTGGGTCAGAGAGCATTATAATAACTGTTGTATACAACCCACCAAGGAACCAAAATAGGCTTGAAGTTTATGAGGAAAGTCATATAGGTACTATTGAAGTCATAAACTCAGTTGTTAACATGGCACGGGAAAAAAAAATGTAGGATTTTGATTATGGGAGACTTTAATCATAAAGAGATAGATTGGATAAATCTTGACCCACACAGTGGTGAGGACTCATTCGGGCCAAGATTCCTAGATTGCCTACAAGGGAATTTCCTACACCAACATGTAATGGAACCAACAAGGGCCAGGGGTGGGGATGAGCCATCACTACTTGATCTAGTGTTCACAGATAATGTGTTGGATATTGAAAAAATTGAGTATGAACCACCAATTGGAAAGAGTGACCACTGTGTGTTGTTGATGGAGTATATCATTGAAGATATTCTTCCTGAGAGTAGAGGCACTGAGGACATGAGGAGGAACTATCCGAAAGGAGATTACATCAAAATGAATGAGCTTTTTGCAGTTATTGACTGGAGAACCTTATTTTACAACAAATCTGTACAAGAAATGTATGACATCTTTTGTGAGAAATATGGGAAGATAGTAGATTGCTGCATACCTGTCACCAAAGTAGGTGTAATTCATGCCAGAGAGAAATGGTTTGATAATGGGTGGAAAAGAGCTAAGGAGTGGAGAGACAAATGCTGGAAAAGGTATAGGAGGAGAAAAAACATAAATGCCTGGCAAACCTACAAAAGAGCAAGAAATGACTACCTAAGTAAAAGGAGAGAGGCAGAGAGAGACTATGAGAGGGACATCACCAGGAAGGCTAAAGAAAATCCCAAGCTTTTCCACAGCTTTATCAGAGGAAAACTGAAGGTAAAAGAACAGGTTTTAAGGCTAAAGAGAGCGGATGGAAGCATCACTGAGACGGATG
>JAXCGZ010014101.1:0-5000 GCA_037179515.1 Halocaridina rubra | reverse complement strand
ACTAGATGTTGTATCGTCACCAGCCACAGATATAGAATGGTCTGAAAGAGAACTGGAAATCAGTAAACAGAGAGAAGGGGTAAAGCCATAGGCAGGGAGTTTGGTCAACAGAACCTTGTGCCAGACTCTGTCAAAAGCCTTCGATATATCAAGGGCAATTACAAAGGATTTCCCATAGTTCCTCAGAAAATATGACTATACATGAGTAAGATAGGACAGGAGATCACCAGTGGATATTGCCTTGCAGAAGATGTACTGGTGATCGTAGATAACTGAGTTAGATTCCAGACGTGTCAAGAAGTGAGCATTGGGCAAAGTTTTGGAAACTTTAGCGATAGAACAGGTTAGGGCAATAGGTCGGTCGTGTGAAGAAATAGAGCAGCCACCCTTCTTAGGAACAGGTTGCACTAGAGCATGCTTCCAAGATGAAGGATAGATACTGGTTGAGAGAGAGAGGCAAAGGAGGTGGCAAAGCAGGCTAGCCAGTTCATCTGCAAAGTCCTTAAGGAATCTTGCAGGGATACCATTGGGGACAGATGACTTGTTCTTCTTTAGAGAGCATAGAACCTTATGAACTTTGCGTGAAGATAGGATAAGGGAGGGCATAGGGTTAGAGAGGGGTAAACAATGAGGGACAGGTGCTCTGGAATCGTTTACAGAAGAGTTGGCAGAAAAATGAGAGCCAATAAGAGTGGCTTTGTCAGTGGGAGAGCCAGCTATAGACATCAGAACAAATGAGAGGGAAAGCATGAGTTACTGAAGTTTTTGGAGAGGTTTTTGGTTAAGGACCAGAGACATTTGTCAGTGGGAGAGGAGTTAAGGTCATCAACTTTCCTTCTTATAAAGGAAGCCTTAGACCTTCAAATCTGAGCAGTACAGCAATTCCTAAATACAATAAAAGCAGAGTGAGTTACATCAAAAGGAGACACTTAATTCCACCGATGTGCTGCATCCCTGGCCTGAATAGCCATGGAGCAGGCACGGCCAAACAAAGGATTAGGGGGAGAAAAAGCTTTCATAGAGGAAGAGATGTATGGCTATATTCCCAAGGCTATAATCTCTGCAACTTCTAGGGCTACCTGATCAGGATTGCGGGACCGATAGCAGTAGTCATTCCAAGGGAGGTCAAAGAGGAAGTTACACAAATCTTCATGTTGGGTACGCTCAAACTGCTAAAGGCTGCACTGAGTATCAAATCAAATCAAATCAAATCAAATCAAAACATTTATTTCCATTTTGTACAATGGTTATTCAACATTAATAGTAACTTATAAGTAGACATGTAATTAAACTAATAAATAAGAGGGTTAGACATATAGTTAAATTAAATGTAGCTTTCATAGAAAATAATAATGCTGTAATAAAAATGTTAACAATAATGTTAATAATAAAGTAATAAGTATGCCACTAGATACAGGATCGTTATTATCGGCATCATTTCCATATTTGTTTCCTTACAATGAGAATAAATAGTTTTTAATGAGCAGCAACTATTTGTCCAAAAGAAAACTATATAGTTTGCCTTTGAAAGCTGTGAAGGAGGATGCATTTTTAAGATGCTCTGGAATATTATTCCAGAGTGTTGGCCCTTTGATAGTGATCATCTTTGAACCTGCTTCTGTGTTTGTTCTGTGAATAAAGAGCTCACTGCTCTGTCTTGTGTTGGTTCCCCTTATATCCCTGACTGTTTTTTAAATCAAATAGCCAGCTAGGATAATGATGGTCCAAAATTTTGAATACAAAAACATAAATAGCATAAGCGACCTTATTTTCTGCCCGCAGCCACCCAAGTTTATTGAGAGCTGGTGTGATGTGGTCATATTTTCTTATTCCTCCCAGGGCAACTCGATATGCAAAATTAATAAGCTTCTGTATTCTGTTTATCTGAGTCTTAGTGGTAGCTCCCCAAACAGTTGTGCAGTAATTAATGTGACTTAGGGCTAGAGAGTCAACAACAGTTATTCGAGTGGTAGTCTCAAAATTGTCTTTTATACGTGATAAGTACATTAATGTTCCTGTAACCTTTTTGCATACTTTATCTATGTGGGAATCAAACAACATGTGGTTATCAAAGTGAATTCCCAGGATTTTGACTGTTTTGCTAGGTGTGATAATATTGTCGCAAAAATTAATTGTTGTGTTTTCTGGAATTTGTGCTATGTGGAACCTTGAACCAATAAATATGCACTGTGTTTTACTTTCGTTAATTAACAGCCCAATTTCTTGGAAATAGGTTTTAATTTTTGACAGAGTGTTTTCTGCTCTTAAAGTTAGCTCTGGGAGATTATTAATATCACCACCAAGGAGTAGTTGAGTGTCATCTGCATATTGTACGACTAGACAGTCAGAAATGAAAGAAGATAGATCATTTACGTAAATGGAGAAGAGGATAGGACCAAGTACTGATCCCTGTGGAACACCAAATGATACATTTTTTGGCACAGAGATAATGTTGTTAAGACGTATGGACTGTTTACGATTAGATAGATACTCGCTAAACCAGCTTGGATCAATATTTAAGTTAATACATTTACTTAAAAGAATTTCATGGTTTACACTGTCGAAGGCTTTTGATAAGTCTAATAAAATTAGCAAAGATATTTTTTTCATATCTATATTATTATATATACTATTCGTAACTTTAAGCAGTGCAGTTTCCGTCGAGAGTTTTGGTCTGAAACCATGTTGGCTAATCGTTAGTAGTCTATTTGATTCTAAATATGACATAAGTTGGCATGCAACAATTTTTTCTAATATTTTAGAGAAAATGGGTAGCAGGGAAATGGGACGAGATTAGTTTGTCACATCTTCTCTGTACCCCTTTTTATGCAGAGGTATTACATGTGATATTTTTCAAGAGTCAGGAAACTTTTTAGTAACAATGGAAGTGTTCATAATAGTTAGAATATACGATGCAATCATGGGTAGAGCATCTTTGATGAACTGAAATGGTATACCATCTGAACCATAAGAGCCAGAGTTTCTTAGGCTCTTTATGGTAAGAATTAGGGTAGCACAATCTATAGGATTTATCTTGAAGTACTCTCTTGTGTTTTCATTGGAAGAATTGTCATTTAAGCAATTACTCATATTCACTGAGTTGATGTTTTCTTGAGTTTTTTCATATGTATTTTTGCCAACGTTAGCAAAATAGTTATTAAAGTTATCTGCTTTGTCTTTCAACTCCGTAATATTTTCATAACTTTCTGAGGTACTCTTTTCATTTGGTATCATGCTTCTTATCACTTTCCATGTTGCTGCTGTATCATGTCTAGAGTCATTAAATTGTATTTTGTAAAAGTCTTTTTTACTTACACTGATGAGAGATCTGACACGTTTCTTTTCTGTTTTATAACGTTCTCGGAGAGTCATATCATATCTATTCAATTTTAGCTCTTTTTGTATTTGATTTCTGATTTGCATTGCCTCTTTGATGTCATTAGTTAGCCAGGGGGCTGAGGGGCGGGTTATTTTTCTTGTTACAATGGGTGCACAACTATCTAAGCATTCAAGGAAGACTTTTGTTAAAATCTCAACCTGCAAATCGACGTTATCTGTGTATTTAATTCTATTAAGTGCATTTGTGTTGTTGATTAATGTTTCACAAAAGATATCAGGGGAGTAATTTTTTAGACACCGGAATGTCTTGAGGAGAGGCTTCCTTTTCGGCAATGTTCAGCTCGTGGTCTGCAATTGGGCAGGGAACTACGTCCCAATAGGGTATACTTTCCACTTTATTTGTTATTATCAGATCTATAAGAGTCCTAGAATTAGGGGTTATGCAGGTCGGTTTTGTCACTATTTGTGTTAACTTCACAGTGTTGATCACCCTTTTCATTTTGTTATCTGCTGAGAGCAAGTCATCATTAAAATCACCAAGTATGTATATGGGTTTATGACGCACACAGATATTTCTGAATGTTTCTAGCAGATGATTGAATGAACTGGTAGGTGCTTTAGGGTGACGGTAAACACACCCTACAATGAAAGATGGAAGTTTCTGATACTGCACAGTGATCGATAAATCTTCGAGCTCCTCAGTTTTTTCTAAACCTGTGGTTATTTCTGATGCACTAAGATAATTTCTAACATAAATACAAACCCCACCCCCTCGGCCATGGTCATTGCGAAATATTTTAAACTCTGGGATATTCACATATTTATTTTCAGTTGTAGGAGGAAGCCAAGTTTCACTCACACAGAGGATGTCTATGTTGTAGTCTTTTGTTAGCATTATTATTTCCTCAAAATGAGCGAGCAGGGACTGAGCGTTCACATGTACTAATGTTACATTCTTACCATGTTTCATTGGGGTGGTATCCATAGTCATAGTTGTAGTTTCGACTGTGTGATTCTGCTGGGAATTCATCATTGTAGTGTGTTCTGGGGTTAGCCCATGGATCCTGGTGTCTGTACCTGCCGTTGGATGTGTAACGCTGGTTTGAGTACGTGCCGTGGTATGATCGGGCCTTCCCAAAGTTTGTATGCCTAGGTGAGTGTCTAGGGTTGTAAGAGCCATCACTCCAGGAGAAGTCTCTTGTGCGTGGACGGCGATAAGAGAGGTTTGTATCGTGTCTCTTTCTGTAGTCTCGCGTATAGGGGATTGTTTCATTAGCTCTTTGCTGTTTATTTTGGTATGACTGTAGTTTGGGATATTTTGTAGAATACCCAGGTTGTGTCCATTGTTTGCCCCCACGAAATGGCTGGACAATTGTGCCTGTAGGCCATTGATTCAGTTTGTAAGGCACATATTCAAATCCTTTCGATATCGTTATTGCGAAGGAAGCCCAGTTTGGTTTGCGAGAAAGCTCCTTAATCAAGACTTCTTCAGAAGGAATGCCTTGATTTGTCAATGTATTACGTATCTCTCTCTCAAAGGGGTTGCCAGGAATGCGAATATATATTTGAGCTGTAACCCTTGCACTTGCATTATTGGGCAACTGTGGCTGTGGGGGAGAGGACTTCGATGGAATGTTTAGAATAGAGACTGCTGCTATTTT
>JAXCGZ010014100.1:30000-35889 GCA_037179515.1 Halocaridina rubra | reverse complement strand
AGAGAGAGAGAGAGAGAGAGAGAGAGAGAGAGAGAGAGAGAGAGAGAGAGAGAGAGAGAGAGAGAGAGAGAGAGAGAGAGAGAGATGACCCTAAAGGATAAATCAAGGTAAAAACTTGTTATAGTTTTACTGACTTACTCTACTTTTTGTTCATCATGACATTTGCACTTGATATGTTTTTTATGCAACACGGCTTAAAAAAGTGAGAGGGTGAGAGTCAAAATAAGAAATTCCTTTATTTCCACTAAATATACAGTGAGCATTAATAATACACACATAGGCACACACACAAACACACACATACAATGCAAGAAACATCATGTATAAATATCACAAAACCTTACAATAACTCTTACAGTATTAGAGCACACAGGTTAATACACTGATATTTTCAGCTATTTTATAAATATTCTCTCAGCTTCTTATTGATTTTCTGTGCTATTTCTGTTTCATTTATGTCCACTGGCAGACTGTTCCATAATTTGGGACCCCTGACAGACATGTTTTTTTCTGCTATTTTTGTTCTTGTTCCTGGAACCACGAGATGTTGTGGGATTGTTGAGTGTTTCTTTCCACTGAACTACAGAAGGTACTAATTTGAATGACTCATTTAGGTATGCCAGGCAAGAGAGTTTAAGCTGTTTACTGGGGAGGCTACTGCTGTGGCTGGACACCACTGTGGGGGGTTGGGGCCTGTGCCGGCTGGCAACCACCCTACGGGTCCTCCATGACCCGTTTCACCCATCCATGGGTGGAGAATCTAAAAACGCATCAACCAGTACATAAACTTTTATCACGTGGAATTTGATTTGATCTTCTATTTTAAGCCATTTAGCTCCCTTATAAATGGTGTTGAAAGATCAAACTTTTTGCCATGACTAAGAGAGAGAGAGAGAGAGAGAGAGAGAGAGAGAGACTGACTTTTTATGCAACCTGGTGTCTTTTAACAGGCAAAAAGTAGCCTAAACGACCTTTAGAAAAAATATTATATTAATGTGAAAGAGAAAGGCACACGAGAGGAAGAGAGAGAGAGATACATTAAAATGGGCCAATTTTCCATTTTATCAGTTTTTGTACTCCATTTTTCTTTAATTGTGAGGAATTGGATCAGGGGTATGTTGTAATTCTAATCTACAATGATGATAATGGTGATGATGATGATACTGATGATGATATGATGAAAATAATGACTACTACTACTACTACTCAATAATAATAATAATATATGCAAGGTAGTCTATATGTACATTTTATATATATATATATATAATATATATATATATATATATATATATATATATATATATATATATATATATATATATATATATATATATATATATATATATATATATATATATATATTGTAAGGAAGGAATATCAGAGATGACTACAATGTTACACAAGTCTTGATGGTACACTTGTGTAAATATTGTAGTCATCTCTGATGTCCCTTCCTTACAATATATATATATATATATATATATATATATATATATATATATATATATATATATATATATATATATATATATATATACGCACATTTTAAATTGTTCTTTATGTGCAGGCAAATTGAGAAGAACACAAGAAATACGATCTTATGTGAAAAATAATGTAATCAACATGAATATATCTATACTAACCTAACAAAAGTCATTTTGTTTTTAAGGATTTGAAATTACTTTCATCAAATGGAGTGTCCAATCTGACCCCGTGTACTGCTTAAAAAAGAGTTCACAGAGGGAGGGTCCAATTCTGTCCCCATGTACTGCTCACAAGAAAAAAAAAGTTTGCAAAGGGAGGGTCCAATTCTGTCCCCGTGTACTGCTTATAAAAAAAAAAAAATGTTTACAAAGGGAGGGTCCAATCTGACCCCGTGTACTGCTTACAAAAATGTTCACAAAGGGAGGGTCCAATCTGACCCCGTGTACTGCTTACAAAAAAAGTTCACAAAGGAAGGGTTCAATCTGACCCCATGTAATGCTTATAAAAAAGTTCATAAAGGGAGGGTCCAATCTGACCCCATATACTGCTTACAAGAAAAACATGCACAAAGTACAGTGAAAGTGATAAATGCCTTAATCAAATTTATTAAACCTAACCTAACCTAACAGTGTTTTAAAGGGGTGTACATTGCTTATCAAAAAGGTAGGTGCATTTGTCGTGGAGTTCAAAACAAACACATAAAGAAGGTCTAAGCGAAGAAAATCTTCATTAAATTTATTAATCCTAACTTATCCTATTCTTAGCTGAATATATCAATGCTTTTGGAGAGATTGTGATGACTTATTATAGAAATATCTTTGAGTTTTATGTAGAATCATAAAGCAGTATTAGATTGAATGATGTAAACCTTAACCAAATTTATTAATTCTAACCTAACTTAATCTAACTTACAGTGATTTGGGGAGTGAACTTACTATCACAAAGTGATGAATCAAATTAACCTCGTTTGTGGTTTATATATTTATAATTTATCTTAAGAAAGTATAAAGAGTTTTTAACCCTAGTTAAAAATGCATTAACCAAGTTTAAAAAAAAACATAATTTTAACTAACTTGAAGTAATTTAGAGAATTTTAATTCCATTTTACATAGAGGAATAACCACTCTAACCTCTCGGATTTTATTTCCAATTAACACAGAGGAGTATTGGCCCCGTTGTTGATGATTATAGACTTGTCGTTGAGTGTTAAACAGAGATATAAAGAGCAAAATTAAAGGTTATAAATATCAGTGAGAAGTTATTTAATAATGATAAAACAGTCGTAAGCTGGTGATAAGTATACAGCTTCTTTAGCTGGGCGAGATAAGGAGCGGAGGGAATGCAAGTGGACACAAAAACAGTAGCACGAGTATATTTGAAAATGATTATATATATATATATATATATATATATATATTATATATATATATATATATATATATATATATATATATATATATATATATATATACTGGAAATTTTATATTAAAGAGTTATTTGTAAATTTTTCTGTCAGCTAAATACAAAGTATGTATGTATGTATGATCATCAATAATTACTTTATTTAGGTATATAAATTCACATTCAAAATGAACTTGTATATGCTCTCTCTCTCTCTGGGGCTTGCCCCGGCTGACGAATACCCATTGTATAATGAAATGGAAATAAAGGTTTATTATTATTATTATTATTATTATTATTATTATTATTATTATTATTATTATTACTCTCTCTCCTCCAAATATCCAAACTACATTTCCATCACTTTTCTCTTTTTACTTTTTTACTTTTTTATTATTTTCTTTATTTTGTATCTAATATACAATGAGACAAAGGTGACAACTAGTATGTCTATTAAATTATATATATAAGAGAACCTATCTCCTCCTCCCTTTTCCAATGGGGGGTTAAGGGGATGCGGTTTCTTTCCCTTTTATGCAGCAGAATATTTCTGTTCTTCTTGGTATTGATCGTTTAAATCTCTTTTATTATTATTATTATTATTATTATTATTATTATTATTATTATTATTATTATTATTATTATTATTATTATTATTATTATTATTATTATTATTATTATTATCCTACACAGGGATTAGACCCTGCGACTTATCATGATGATGATGATAATGATGATAATAGGGTTTATCGTCTCGGACTTTCTTTTCTATTGAGGGCTAGGACGGTGCCCCCTTTCGAAGGAACTTTGTTTTTGGAAAAGTGTGACCGTTATTCCTGGTGAATGCCCTGTCTAACCTCAGATCAGGAAGGGTCTCGAACCGACGACCTAATGAA
The DNA here is from genome assembly GCA_037179515.1 of Halocaridina rubra. NCBI lineage: Eukaryota > Metazoa > Arthropoda > Malacostraca > Decapoda > Atyidae > Halocaridina > Halocaridina rubra. The sequence goes on along the minus strand of JAXCGZ010014100.1, from coordinate 32,104 downwards.
TCAATGTTGCGCATGTTACCAACCCTGCCACGGTGGACACACCTACCCTACGACTTTTTGAGAATGTGTAAAAGATGAAATTAGATATTCTACCAGGGGGAGATATTGGTACTCACCGTGGCTCAAGCGGTAGTGTCCTCGACTCTGAGGCGTCAGGTCGAGGGTTCGCGCCCCGTCACGGTCTGAGGTTAGCAAGGGCATGCACTCAAGGTAAGGATTACATCTGCCAAAACAAGTCCTTCGCAAGAAGGTAACCGTCCTAGCCCTTGGTAGAAAAAGGAGTCCGTGAAGTAAAACCGAGTAGTAGTAGTAACAGGGGGAGCTGTTGATAGACGAACGTAGGCCTAATTTGGTAATAAATTTACTAATATGGACCATTGCAGCCGCAGACTGATGAAGTTTACACGAATGTAGTGGATGTAGAAGAAGTTCTTGTCGTTTTTTTTTTCCGATCTTATTTAATTTTCTGAGTAGTTGTAGTAGTAGTAGTAGTAGTAGTAGCAGTAGTAGTAGTAGTACCCTATACTATTTGCCTATACTCTGGTGCAAAATAATGATGGATATACCGTTGGGGACCGCCGTAGCGTAGCAGTAAAATGCTCGACTCGGGAGGTGACGGACCAGCGTTTGAGCCCACTGCGGGACGATAGGATAGGCATCCAGCATCCATTCCCCAGCTCCAATCCGTCTGTGTCCATCACCATATGGGGATTAATAGTGATGCATAAAACGATGAAAACTAAACCACTGTATCTGAGAAGATGAACTAACAGTTCACAAGAAAAAAGAGGCTACTGATCTACTGTATTTTCAATGCTATTTTGGGCAAGTCATTTATGTAGTCACCGTGGCTCAAGCGGTAGCGTCAGCGACTTTGAGGCATCAGGTCGAGGGTTCGCGCCCCGTCACGGTCTGAGATTAGCAAGGGCATGCACTCAGGGTAACGATTACATTTGCCAAAACAAGTCCTTCACAAGAAGGCAACTGTCCTAGCCCTTGGTAGAAAAGGAAGTCCGTGACGTAAAACCGGAACATATATATAAAAGTAGTCACCGTGGCTCAAGTGGTAGCGTCCGCAACTTTGAGGCTTCAGGTCGAGGGTTCGCGCCCCGTTACGGTCTGATGTTAGCAAGGGCATGCACTCAGGGTAACGATTACATCTGCCAAAGCAAATCCTTCGCATGAAGGCAACCGTCCTAGCCCTTGGTAGAAAAGGGAGTCCGTGACGTAAAACCGGAACAACATTGGGCAAGTCATTTACTGAAGTTATCGGTAGCGTCTCCGACTCTGAGGCGTCAGGTCGAGGGTTCGCGCCCCGTCACGGTCTGAGGTTAGCAAAGGCATGCACTCAGCGTAAGGATTACATCTGCCAAAACAAGTCCTTCGCAAGAAGGCAACCGTCCTAGCCCTTGGTTGATAAGGGAGTCCGTGACGTAAAACCGGAACCGGAACATAAAAGAGTGGATCACAGGACGTAGTTCCTAGAGATGTAATCATTAAACCCGGGATCGCAAGGAGAAGAAGGTAACTTGCTACTCTGACACACCATTTTATGTCACAATTAGTCCCAGTTCAAAATGGGGTGGACACAGACATATTACAGCTGGGATATTGAGGCTGGATGCCCCGCGGTAAAATCGTACCCTCGTTTATCGCGTACCCTCGTTTATCGCACTATACCACTGAGCTACCAAGGCCCCCTTGGGACCCTGAGAACATTGCTCTAAAATAGACATTAATTAAATATTAGTCATTGGACCCAAGATGCAAAAAGTAGAAAAATGTAAAATGTATTTTACAGTGAAAGTTTTTTTTTTTGGTCTACATATTAACTAAGAACCAACAATAGGACATCATTGATGCAGTTCATTCCATAAATACTGCAAAACAGGTTCGGAACACGTGCTATTCATGAGTTGCAAAACTCAATGGAGGAGTTGGAATACGGAATGATATGCTTTGTCTGTATGTAGTGAAGCGAAAATGAAGACGAGAGAGAGAGAGAGAGAGAGAGAGAGAGAGAGAGAGAGAGAGAGAGAGAGAGAGAGGGGTGGGCTTGTATGATGAAAACTTACTAATTGAATCAATAAATAATATAAATAAT
>JAXCGZ010014100.1:12500-25000 GCA_037179515.1 Halocaridina rubra | reverse complement strand
TCTAGTTTCTACCAGTAACAACAACAATGATTCAACACAGCCCTCGGAATAGCCAACATATTTTACACGACAGTTGTGTTTCTAGTTTCTACCAGTAATAACAACAGTGGTTCAACACAGCCCTCAGAATAGCCATTATATTTCACACGACAGTTGTGTTTCTAGTTTCTACCAGTAACAACAACAATGATTCAATACAGCCCTCGGAATAGCCAATATGTTTTACACAACAGTTGTGCTTCTAGTTTCTACCAGTAACAACAACAATGATTCAACACAGCCCTCGGAATAGCCAATATGTTTTACATGACAGTTATGTTTCTAGTTTCTACCAGTAACAACAACAGTGATTCAACACAGCCCTCGGAATAGCCATTATATTTCACCCGACAGTTGTGTTTCTAGTTTCTACCAGTAACAACAACAATGGTTCAACACAGCCCTCGGAATAGCCAATATGCTTTGCACAACAGTTGAGTTTCTAGTTTCAACCAGTAACAACAACAATGATTCAACACAGCCCTCGGAATAGCCAATATGTTTTACACGACAGTTGTGCTTCTAGTTTCTACCAGTTACAACAACAATGATTCAACACAGACCAAGGAATAGACAACATGTTTTGCACGACAGTTGTGTTTCTAGTTTCTTCATTCATCCTCATTCTTTAGCTCACTCATTTTTATTTTCAAGTTCACTCATTATCGTCATTCAAGTTCACTCTTTCTTATCTTCACGTTCACTCTTTGTTTTCTCTAAATTCACTCTATCTCACCTTCAGGTCCACTCTCTCTCCCATCTTCATGTTCATTCATTATCATTTTCGTGTTCACTCATTATCTCCTTCAAGCTCACTCATTCTCATCTTTAGGTTCATTTTTTTATCATTTGTTCATTCATTTTATTTATGTTCACTCATTATATCCTTCATATTCACTCATTCGCTTCTTTAAGTTCAGTCATATTCATCTTCCCAGTTCAGTAAGTTTCATCATTAAGTTCATTCATTCTCAATTTTTGAGTTCACTCATTCTTATCTTTCATTTTCACTCATTCTCAGTCCATCCAGTTCACTCTATGTCATCTTCTGGTTCACTCATTACCATTTCCAAGTTCACTTATTCTCATTCCTAAGTTCTTTCATTATTATTTTCAAGGTCACTCATTTCGTTTTCTTGTTAAGTCATTTAAACTTTAAATTTATACATTTTCATCTTTAAGTTCAGTCATTTTCATTTGTAAGTTCACGCATTCTAAATATCAAGTTCAATCATTCTCATCTTTAAATTCACTCACTGTAATTTTCAAGTTCATTCATTCTCATCATCATCATCATCAGAGAGAGAGAGAGAGAGAGAGAGAGAGAGAGAGAGAGAGAGAGAGAGAGTGACGTATATTGCTATATATATATATATATATATATATATATATATATATATATATATATATATATATATATATATATATATATATATATATATATATGCGAGGCTCTATTGTTCCGATTTTACGTCACGGACTCCCTTTTCTACCAAGGGCCAGGACGGTTGCCTTCTTGCGAAGGATTTGATTTGGCAGATGTAATCGTTACCCTGAGTGCATGCCCTTGCTAACCTCAGACCGTGACGGGGCGTGAACCCTCGACCTGACGCCTTAAAGTCGCGGACGCTACCGCTTGAGTCACGGTGACTATATATATATATATATATATATATATATATATATATATATATATATATATATATATATATATATATATATATATACTATTTATGTATAAACGCACGCACACACACCTGCAATGCATATTTGCAACTCACGAGTCGAGCAGTTTAGCGGTCCCCCATATATATATATATATATATATATATATATATATATATATTATATATATATATATATATATATATATATATATATATATATATATATATATATATATATATATATATATATATATATATATATATATATATATATATATATATATATATATATATATATATATATATATATATATATATATATATATATATACATACATACATACATACATACATACATACATACATACATACATATATATATATATATATATATATATATATATATATATATATATATATATATATATATATATATATATATGTATGTATGTATGTATGTATGTGTGTGTGTGTGTATGTGTGCGTGTGCGTGTGCGTGTGCTGTGTGTGTGTGTGTGTGTGTGTGTGTGTGTGTGTGTGTGTGTGTGTGTGTGTGTGTGTGTGTGTGTGCATTTTTGTGTTTGGTGTGTGACTCTATGGCACTTGATCATAAACATACGCCATTTAAATGACTTAACTGTTCTCTTTTGAGACTCCCCCCCCCCTTTACTTCGATTCTTGATGCATAATGGGAGGATTTGGGGGTATGAGTTGGGTGAGTGTGAGGGCTATGTGAGGTGGATTGGGGAGGCTTGATGGAGTAGGGGATGAAATCTGTTGGATAGGGGGGGTTAGATACCCTGGTTCCATTAGTTAGAGAGCAGGACATAGGATTTAGACTAATAGAATAATAAGGAGCATTTCGTGGGTATTATGACGTAATGAGATGTTATCATTGTTGTTGTTTTGATTATGTCAATATTTCTTTGTTTTATATTTATTTGTTTCTGGCGTCTTGTTGATTGTTGATAGACAGTTTTAATCAGCTGTGTGTTTTTTTTATAGGTTTCTGTAAGGGTAAGGGGGGTTTACACGGTCAAACGGTTCGTCGAACGCGGTTCGACAGACAAGTGTTTGAAGTGATGTTCGAACGTGTGAACGGGGTATTTGGTTGTCGAACACGTTCCGTGTTCGACAACCAAATACCCCGTTCACACGTTCGAACATCACTTCAAACACTTGTCTGTCGAACCGCGTTCGACGAACCGTTTTACCGTGTAAAGCCCCCTTTATATAGCATAATAGAGAGTAAAGTAGAAAATATAAAGTATATGTCATTTTTCGGTTGCTGTTGTTGTTCTTCATCTTCTTCTCATTATTATTATTATTATTGTTATTATTATTATTATTATTATTATTATTATTATTATTATTATTATTATTATTATTATTATTATTATTATTATTATTATTATTATTATTATTATTATTATTATTAATATTATTATTATTATCATTACTATTAGTGTTATTAGTGTTATTATTATTATTATTATTATTATTATTATTATTATTATTATTATTAGTTGTTGTTGTTGTTGTTGTTGTTGTTGTTGTTGTTATTTTTATTATTATCATAAAAACTTTTTGTTTCTGGATTCATATATGACGTGCAGAGGGGATTACTCTCCTACATCCCTTGCATATCAAGAGATAGGGGAGCGAGGAGAGATAAAGAGATATAACTTCAGTGAGTACAATTGATACAAATGCGTCTGTATATATGTATATATATATATATATATATATATATATATATATATATATATATATATATATATATATATATATATATATATATATATATATATATTAATTTGTATGCGTGTGTATATATACACACATGCGCAAACACACGCGCACACACACACATAAGTGAAAGGATTCAAGTTGAAGAAATAAACTTGGCTATAGAAAGTGAGTTCAAGGAATTTCTTGTTGCTCGCATAAATACTGGGTCAGAGAGCATTATAATAACTGTTGTATGCAACCCACCAAGGAACCAAAATAGGCTTGAAGTTTATGAGGAAAGTCATATAGGTACTATTGAAGTCATAAACTCAGTTGTTAACATGGCACGGGAAAAAAATGTAGGATTTTGATTATGGGAGACTTTAATCATAAAGAGATACATTGGATAAATCTTGACCCACACAGTGGTGAGGACTCATTCGGGGCAAGATTCCTAGATTGCGTACTAGGGAATTTCCTACACCAACAAGTAATGGAACCAACAAGGGCCAGGGGTGGGGATGAGCCATCACTACTTGATCTAGTGTTCACAGATAATTTGTTGGATATTGAAAATATTGAGTATGAACCACCAATTGGAAAGAGTGACCACTGTGTGTTGTTGATGGAGTATATCATTGAAGATATTCTTCCTGAGAGTAGAGGCACCGAGGACATAAGGAGGAACTATCTGAAAGGAGATTACATCAAAATGAATGAGCTTTTTGCAGTTATTGACTGGAGAACCTTATTTTACAGCAAATCTGTACAAGAAATGTATGACATCTTTTGTGAGAAATATGGGAAGATAGTAGATTGCTGCATACCTGTCACCAAAGTAGGTGTAATTCATGCCAGAGAGAAATGGTTCGATAATGGGTGTAAAAGAGCTAAGGAGTGGAGAGACAAATGCTGGAAAAGGTATAGGAGGAGAAAAAACATAAATGCCTGGCAAACCTACAAAAGAGCAAGAAATGACTACCTAAGTAAAAGGAGAGAGGCAGAGAGAGACTATGAGAGGGACATCACCAGGAAGGCTAAAGAAAATCCCAAGCTTTTCCACAGCTTTATCAGAGGAAAACTGAAGGTAAAAGAACAGGTTTTAAGGCTAAAGAGAGCGGATGGAAGCATCACTGAGACGGATGAAGAGATCTGCAAAGAATTGAACAAGGAGTTTCAGTCAGTATTTACAGTAGAAAATACCCCACCCCCTCAGATTGCAGTGATAGAAGCTCAAGGGCCGGTATTAGAGAACATCAACCTTACAGCCACAGAGGTATGCAAAGCGCTGATGGATTTAGATGTTCATAAAGCTACAGGTCCTGATGACATATCCCCTCATGTGCTTAAAAAATGCGCAAACACAATATCAGTGGCACTAAGTATCATATTTAAGGAGTCACTGGAGTCGGGGGAGATTCCGAGATGCTGGAAACAAGCAAATGTGATACCTATCTTCAAAAAGGGAAGGAGGGATACGGCTCTGAACAATAGACCAGTTTCCTTGACCAGCATAGTTTGCAAAGTTATGGAGAAACTACTAAGGAAACATATCTCTCTTCACTTGGAATCCTTCAACTTTTTGTCAGTGAGGCAACATGGCTTCAGAGAAGGTAGATCAACAGTAACAAACTTATTAGAATTTTATGATGAGGTAAGCCAAATCTTACAGGAAAGAGAGGGCTGGGCAGATTGCATATTCCTAGACTTCCAGAAAGCGTTTGACACTGTTCCACATGGGAGACTTATTAGGAAGCTGCAATCAATGGCTAGAATAGGTGGAAATGTTTTGGAATGGATAAAAACTTACTTAGAAGGAAGGGAACAGAGGGTTAGAGTAAGACACTCAGTGTCTGAATGGAGAAGAGTTAGTAGTGGAGTTCCACAGGGTTCAGTTTTAGGGCCACTTTTGTTCCTTGTATATGTAAATGACCTACCAGAGTGTGTAAATTCATTCATGAATATGTTTGCAGATGATGCAAAGATTGTGAAGAAAGTAAAAAACGAGAACAATGGTAGAGAACTTCAGGAGGATCTAAATAATCTGCATGAGTGGTCAGAAAAGTGGCTAATGAAATTCAATACTTCAAAATGTAAGGTAATGAGAATGGGTACAAGTGCAAGAAGGCCCAAACTTGACTACTCGGTGGCTGGAGTACAACTTCAAGAGACAGAAAATGAGAGAGATCTAGAAGTAAACATACTGGCAGATTTGTCTCCAGAAATACATATAAATGGCATAGTAAGGGCAGCATATGCATTCTTATCAAATGTAAGGGTAGCCTTCAGGCACATGGACAAGGAAATGTTCAGAAATATTTATGTAACCTATGTGAGGCCAAAACTCGAATATGCAGCCCCCTTTTGGAATCCGCACTTGAAAAAGCACATAGCTAAGCTTGAAAAAGTTCAAAGACATGCCACGAAACTGGTGCCAGAAATACGCAATCTCAGTTATGATGAGAGGCTGAGGGAATTAGACTTACCATCACTGGAAGCTAGAAGAGTGAGGGGGGATATGGTAACAGTCTTTAAATTCCTTCATGGTTATGATAGAGTGGATAGGGATCGATATTTTGATATGGCTGGCTCTAGAACTAGAGGTCATAGTTTGAAGCTTCGTAAGAAAACTTGTTTGCAGGATGTAAGGAAATATTTTTTCAGTGTAAGAGTAGTTGATAATTGGAATTCGCTAAGCGAGGAGGTAGTTAATGGTATCTCAATCCATAGTTTTAAGGACAGGTATGATAAGTATCACTAAGTATAAAATGGAACCGATGAGGAGACGGGAAGATACGAGCTTTGGGTTCTTTCCCGTAAACACAATTAGGTAATCACAATTAGGTAATCACACACACAAACTTATATATATATATATATATATATATATATATATATATATATATATATATATATATATATATATATATATATATATATATATATATATATATATTATATATATATATATATATTATATTATATATATATTATATATATATATATATTATATATATATATATATATATATATAATATATATATATATACATGCCATTGAGCAATCCTAATATGTTCTTCTCAAGCGACAGTATTCTGGAAAAATCGCAGTGCAAGACACTGTTTGTTTTAAAATATAAGAAAAGCCAGTTAATGTGATCAGAGATTTGTCACCGTCTCCCATTTGGGATTTGGCAACACTGCAAGGGAGATCCTCCACACACACACACACACACACACTGTATATTGGACAAAGAAGAATTATTTCCATTCTGTTTACTTATATGAGTGTATTTATGAAAGTATATGTATATGTTTTTATATTTATTTATTAGTTTATTTATCAACTTATTTATTTTTTATTTGTTTATATATTTATTAAATTATCTCTTTATTTACTTATTTACTTACTCATTGATTTATTACTTAATTTATTAGTATATAGACTTGTTTATCTGTAAATAATAATTTTTACTGTAATATTAACAACAACAAAACATCGAAAATAATAATAATAATAATAATAATAATAATAATAATAATAATTGCTATTACTACTGTTACTACTATTACTACTACTACTACTACTGATAAAAATAATAATAATAATAATAATAATAATAATAATAATAATAATAATAATAATAATAATAATAATAATAATAATAATAATAATAATAATAATAATAATAATAATAATAATATTGATAATATACCGTGCTGCTGAAATTGAAGAGGATATATATATATATATATATATATATATATATATATATATATATATATATATATATATATATATATATATATATATATATATATATAACAGCAACGGCATTAGTAAAATTAATAACCCATATTCTAATTAAACAAACTATTTCTTAATTAATCATATACACCATCACATACTCTCCGCCTCCCCCCCCCCCTTGTTCTTCGAGAGACATATCTTCCTCCCACTGCATCCACTCTGAGAGGGTGATTATTAAGTTGGCCTCTCTAACAACAGAGTTATTGGCCAATCATTCACTCCAGTGAGTGAAAACAGCTCCTGGCATTAGACCTGAAACTGATACAAGGTAATATTTGCATATCGCTATGCTTGCCCTAATGTCATCTCTTGTCTGTGTTGGTAGGACAGAGAGAGAGAGAGAGAGAGAGAGAGAGAGGAGAGAGAGAGAGAGAGAGAGAGAGAGAGAGAGAGAGAGAGAGAGAGAGAGAGAGACGTATATTTCTGTTTATGTGTGTGTGATATATATATATATATATACTATATATATATATATATATATATTATATATTATATATATATATATATATATATAAGTTTGTGTGTGTGATTACCTAATTATGATTACCTAATTGTGTTTACGGGAAAGAGCCCAAAGCTCCTTACATCCTGCAAAGAAGTTTTCTTACAAAGCTTCAAACTATGACCTCTAGTTCTAGAGCCAGCCATATCAAAATATCGATCCCTATCCACTCTATCATAACCATGAAGGAATTTAAAGACTGTCACCATATCCCCCCTCAATCTCCTAGATTCGAGTGATGGTAAGTCTAATTCCCTCAGCCTCTCATCATAACTGAGATTGCGTATTTCTGGCACCAGTTTCGTGGTATGTCTTTGAACTTTTTCCATGCTTAGCTATGTGCTTTTTCAAGTGCAGATTCCAAAAGGGGGCTGCATATTCCAGTTTTGGCCTCACATAGGTTACATAAATATTTCTGAACATTTCCTTGTCCATGTGCCTGAAGGCTACCCTTACATTTGATAAGAATGCATATGCTGCCCTTACTATGCCATTTATATGTATTTATGGAGACAAATCTGCCAGTATATTTACTTCGAGATCTCTCTCATTTTTTGTCTCTTGAAGTTGTACTCCAGCCACCGAGTAGTCAAGTTTGGGCCTTCTTGCACTTGTACTCATTCTCATTACCTTACATTTTGAAGTATTGAATTTCATTAGCCACTTTTCTGACCACTCATGCAGACTATTTAGGTCTTCCTGAAGTTCTCTACCATTGTTCTCGTTTTTTACTTTCTTTACAATCTTTGCATCATCTGCAAACGTATTCATGAATGAATGTACAGACTCTGGTAGGTCATTTACATATACAAGGAACAAAAGTGGCCCTAAAACGGAACCCTGTGGAACTCCACTACTAACTCTTCTCCATTCAGACACTGAGTGTCCTACTCTAACCCTCTGTTCCCTTCCTTCTAAGTAAGTTTTTATCCATTCCAAAACATTTCCACCTATTCTAACCATTGCTTGCAGCTTCCTAAAAAGTCTCCCATGTGGAACAGTGTCAAACACTTTCTGGAAGTCTAGGAATATGCAATCTGCCCAGCCCTCTCTTTCCTGTAAGATTCGGCTTACCTCATCATAAAATTCTAATAAGTTTGTTGCTGTTGATCTACCTTCTCTGAAGCCATGTTGCCTCACTGACAAAAGGTTGAAGGATTCCAAGTGAAGAGAGATATGTTTCCTTAGTATGTTCTCCATAACTTTGCAAACTATGTTGGTCAAGGAAACTGGTCTATAGTTCAGAGCCGTATCCCTCCTTCCCTTTTTGAAGATAGGTATCACATTTGCTTGTTTCCAGCATCTTGGAATCTCCCCTGACTCCAATGACTTTTTAAATATGATACTCAGTGCCAATGATATTGAGTTTGCGCATATTTTAAGTACATGAGGGGATATGTCATCAGGACCTGTAGCTTTATGAACATCTAAATCCATCAGCGTTTTGCATACCTCTGTGGTTGTAAGGTTGATGTTCTCTAATACCGGCCCTTGAGCTTCTATCTCTGCAATCTGAGGGGGTGGGGTATTTTCTACTGTAAATACTGACTGAAACTCCTTGTTCAATTCTTTGCAGATCTCTTCATCCGTCTCAGTGATGCTTCCATCCGCTCTCTTTAGCCTTAAAACCTGTTCTTTTACCTTCAGTTTTCCTCTGATAAAGCTGTGGAAAAGCTTGGGATTTTCATTAGCCTTCCTGGTGATGTCCCTCTCATAGTCTGTGTGTGTGTGTGTGTGTGCGTATGTATGTATGTATGCATATATATATATATATATATATATATATATATATATATATATATATATATATATATATAGTGTGTGTGTGTGTGTGTGTGTGTGTGTGTGTGTGTGTGTGTGTGTGTGTGTGTGTGTGTGTGTGTGTGTGTGTGTGTGTGTGTGTGTGTGTGTGTGTGTGTGTGTGTGTGTGCGTGTTTGTGTGTGTATGTATGTGTGTGTGTATACACATATATTATTCACGAAGAAACGCACGCACACACACCTGCAATGCATATATCCAATGCATATTGGTTATGGATTTGGTAAATAATGACATCCCCTAGCTTTCGGGCTATCTAAGCTCATTGGCAAAGTCCCTTCTGTGTTAGATAATGAGTTGTGACGGTGTTCTCAGGACGGATCTATTCCTCGAGGCCTTATGCAGCTCGGGACAGGCAAGAAATTTGCCCTCGTCTGTAAAGGTCTAAGCACGAAGAAAACATTAAAACAGAGAAAAAGTAATAGGTTAAAGGCCAGGCAGAGATGAGTTAATGATACACAACAAGAAAAGGACAGGTTGAAAGATTAGTCGAAGTACTGTGGACCTAGACATATATCAGTATTTGGCCCTGAGATGACGATAGACCCGGTTTTTGAAGGAAGATATTTTATGAGAATTAGGAAAGACAGAATGGGGAAGAGTGTTCCAGAGTCTCGAGGTAGATGTGAAGAAGCAGTCACTGTACGGACCAATCCTCTAGCTACAGATCTCCACACAATACCTGGGAGACGAGGCCGTTTGGCGATTGTTACCGGTACGTGACCTCGGCAGTGGGGGAGGTATGCAGCTTGCTAACTTATCATAGCAATGATGGAAGTAGTAGCGATAGACAAGAGATAGGGATGATACCTCTCGGCGAAGAGAAAGAGAATCCAAATTAAAAGTAAGAAAAGGGTCATTAATGAGTCTGACTGCCTTAGATTCAACCCTATTAAGGAGATAAGTTTATGAAGAAGCACCCCAGATGTGCTAGCAGTATTCTGAGCAGGGACGGATAAGACCTTTATAGATTTTAAGTAACTGTAAAGAGGAAAAGTAATGACGAAAACGAAATAGAACCCCCACTTTTTTGGATGCAGATTTAGAAATCTGAATTATGTGATTTCTCCAAGACAGATTATAGGCTATATGGATTCCTAATATATTGATAGAATTAAGAGGATAAATTTCGTTAGTTTCGAAGACAATAGGGCTATTAGGGGGCGAAGAAGATACAGAGATAGACAGAAACTGTCTTTGAGGCATTAAATGTAATTAAATTTTGGGTGCCACACCTAGATACCCTCTTCAAATCGGATTTGAAAGTAGAAGATAGACTGATATGAGACTGATTACGAGTAGCAAATAGAAGGTTGTGAAGAAAAGGCAGAGGAAAATGAAGGGTAGAATCATCGGCAAAGGCGTGCAGTAGGGAGGAAGATGGGGACTGAAGAAGATCGTTGATGAAGAGAAGGAACAGAGTAGGGGAAAGAACAGAGCCCTGTGGAACACCACTGGTAACAGGGAAAGGGCTAGACGTTACACCGTCAACAACCACAGATATAAAACGGTCAGAAGAAAACTGGAAATCAGAGAACAGAGAGAAGGGGTAAAGCTATAAGCAGGGAGTTTGACCAACAGACTCTGTCAGTAGCCTTAGAGATATCAAGGGCAATGACTAAGGAATCCCCATAGTTCCTCAGAGAAGATGAACATATATGAGTAAGATAAGATAGGACAAGAGGTCACCAGTTGATCTTGCCTTGCAGAAGCCGGAATGGTGATCGGAGATAAGCGAAGTAGATTCAAGACGTTTCAAAGAGTGGGAATTGCTCAAAGTTTTGAAAACCTTAGCGAAAGATAAGGTTAGGACAATAGGTCGGTACTTTGAAGGAATAGAGCGGTCACCCTTCTTAGGAACAAGTTGCACTAGAGCATGCTTCCAAGATGAAGGATAGATATTATTTGACAGAATGAGGCGAATAAGACGGCAAAGCACAGGAGCCAGTTTATCTGCAAACTCCTTAAGGAACCTTGCAGGGACACCATCGGGACCGGATGCATTGTTCGTCTTTAGGGAGCGGAGAACCTTATGAACTTTGCGTGAAGAAAGAATAAGGGAGGGTATAGGGTTAGAGAGGGGTAAAGAATGAGGGACTGGTGCGCTAGAATCGTTTACGGAAGAGTTGGCAGAAAAATGAGAGCCAAAGATGCTTTGTCAATGGGAGAGCAAGCTACAGAAGTATTGGAACAAATGAGAGGGGGAAAGCTTGAGTTACAGAAGTTTTTGGAATAGTTTTTGGCTAAGGATCAGAAACATTTATAGAGTGGCACAGTATTTATGCTTCTCTGAATCTTAGTATTGTCAAGAGGTTCTGACTCGAGTCGTACATTTGGGTCGGGAGCCTAACGTACGACTCGAGTCAGACCCTCTTGACTTTTGTCCCTGCAGCACCCCTAAGTCCCTTTAGAACCTTCTGCTTCCTTCAGCATCCCTAACTTCCTCCAGCCCTTCAGCATCCTCTTGCACCTCTAGCTCTCTCCAGCCCCATTGGGCAACTATAGCTCTCTCTAGCCCCCTTCAACTCCCTCTAACTCCCCTAACTCTCTCCAGCCCCGTTGGTCTCCTATAACTCCCTCCCGCGCCCTTCAACTCCCTCCAGTGTTCCACTTCCCTCCATCCCGCAGCTCCCTCCAGACTATCTGCTCTTTAAGTCTCTCTCTCTCTCTCTCTCTCTCTCTCTCTCTCTCTCTCTCTCCTCTCTCTCTCTCTCTCTCTCTCTTAACTGGAAGTCCCTTCACCTTTAGCCCCTTGACTTCCCTCTAGCACCCTCCAGCTCATCTGACCCTCTATCTCCTTTCATCACCTCCAGCTCTTCTACTTCTCCATTCCCTTCATCTCCTCCAATTCCATCCATCTCCCCTTGTTCCTTCAATTGTCTCTGGCTCTCTCCAACCCCTCCATCTCCCCAAAACTCTTTCCCTCCAGCTC
>JAXCGZ010014100.1:0-7500 GCA_037179515.1 Halocaridina rubra | reverse complement strand
TCTTGACATTTTTTTGTAACTGCATAGAACATGTTTGTACCTGTGAGCACACACTCACACACACAGACACACACACACACACACACACACACACACACACACACACACACACACACACACACACACACACACACACACACCCAAGTGGTCATAGTTTTAAGCTTCGTAAGCTATATTTTTTGCAGGGTGTAAGGAAGTACTTTTTTTTTTAGTGTAATAATAGTTGATGATTGGAATTCGCAAAGCGAGGTTGTAGTAAATGCTAAATGCATCCATAATGTTAAGGATAGATATGATAAGTGTAAATGAGTAAGAAGGTATACCGTCCAGAAGACGGGGAGTTACGAACATAGGACTCTTTCTCGTGAACACAGATTGGTAGATACAAATTGGGTCAGTCCATACATACACGTAAGCGCACAAAGATGATTGCTCCATTAGCAACAATTGATGCATTGTGAGTATGCTGTGGATTTGATTCCACATATTAGCTGTTACATGGGTGATGAGACGGGGAGTTACAAGCATATGCTCTCTCTCTCTCTCTCTCTCTCTCTCTCTCTCTCTCTCTCTCTTCTCTCTCTCTCTCTCTCTCTCTCTCTCTCTCTCTCTCTCTCTCTCTCTCTCTCTCTATCTATCTATCTATCTATCTATCTATCTATCTATCGATCTATCTATCTGTATATATATATATATATATATATATATATATATATATATATATATATATGTATATATATTATATATATATATATATATATATATATATATATATATATATATATATATATATATATATATATCTTTCCCTTTAGATTTAAAGATCAGCGATTCAAAGGAGAGCCTCAAGGTAGTAATCTCTCAGGTGAATGCTTGAAAGGCTTTAAGTATCTCTCTCTCTCTCCTCTCTCTCTCTCTCTCTCTCTCTCTCTCTCTCTCTCTCTCTCTCTCTCTCTCTCTCTCTCTCTCTCTCTCTCTCTCTTAATTGCTAATAAAATGTTCAAAAGAAAATTACCGTTCCTTGCTAGTGTCAGGAACGATTTAATGTGACTGGCGATATTCTTAAAATAGAGAGAGAGAGAGAGAGAGAGAGAGAGAGAGAGAGAGAGAGAGAGAGAGAGAGAGAGAGAGAGAGAGAGAGAGAGAGAGAGAGATCACTTCAGCCGGTGCTTGGAAAGTTTATAGAGAGTTTACACACACACACACACACACACACACACACACACACACACACACACACACACACACACACACACACACACACACACACACACACACACGTTACATAACATGTAAGCACATTCAAATAAACATTTATATATACTTACATACACTAATGAATATACAGTATATTCATACACTTACATGAAATCACATCCAAATAGAAAATATATTCTCACACATATAAACATACAACAATAGCAAACACGTGTGTGAGTAGATTCACATGCAAGCACACGCGCTCGTGCGTGCTTACATGTACAGTAAGCATGCATACACATAAGTGTCCATACATACACTTATGCATACATATATGTACACACTGAGGAATACATGCACACATACATACATATGAGTACATTAATAAGCGAGCACATATACTCGCTTGTGTGAATAAACAATTAAACGTACATGCACGCGATATTACACACGCAAGCTGTAATAGATACAGATGGATATACTTATATGCGCACACACAGACATACACACACACATACACACACACATACATATATATATATATATATATATATATATATATATATATATATATATATATATATATATATATATATATATATATATATATATATATATATATATATATATATATATAAATATATATATATATATATATATATATATATATATATATATATATATATATATATATATATATATATATATATATATATATATATATATATATAATATATATATATATATAATATATATATATATATATATATATATATATATATATATATATATATATATATATACACATTAGTGAGCCCCAACTCAAATAAACAAGCATACAGATATGCTCACAGTCTCACACATATATACGTGTGAGTGCACGCAAACGCGTATACAGCTTTGGTTTTCCAAATACTAGTAAGCAAGGAAATATTTATTCTTCTTCATAGTATACCTTTTTCGTGTGTGTGTTTTTTTTAAGGAAATATTTTTCTTTACATAACACCTTTGTGTGTGTGTGTGTTTGCGTGCGTGCGCGCTTCATTAGGAACAATAATATATTTTAAAGTTTTTTTAGTCTCTATGGTGAAGGATTACCTGGGAGTTAAATAGCTTTCGAGCGAAGTTTTACTACAAATATTTCTCTCTATATATTTCCAAGAAGAAGAATAGAAAAGAAAATAACTGTATTAATGTTTATTCTTGCAGACCTTATAAATGTTTGTGTCATCCATACCACGTTATCTTGAACAGACTATACAGCAGTAATAACAAGATTTTGCAGATGATGGGGATGGGAGAGGATGCGGGGCCTGAGAGGTATTGGTGAGTCTGGAGTGGGTCGGTGGGTGGTGGAGTGGTGAAGTGGCCAGGACCTCTCATAAAAGAGATCGCGAGACCCCAGGTGTTCCTCCGGAGCCATCATTGCAAGAGAGAATATGTTTATGTCCTCCTGAAAAGCCTGTTGGGTCTCTGGCTACATCTCCCCCCTAATGACTTTGATGATTATTTTTAGGGCTACCGTTATGTCGCTTTTATCTGCCTTGCATTAGGCCAAAAAGCTAAGCATAATATAGGGAGAGAAGGGGTTGGAAGGTCTTTTTGAGGGCACGGTGTGTGGATATGATGCCTGGATCCCTACTCATATAGCCCTGAGTTCAACTCTAATGAAGGATTTTTTTTTCTTAGCATTCATTAGGCAGTGGGCTGGAATGGGTCTTTTGGAGATAGCTCAGTTTAGGTACAGCTTAACGGCCTTCTCAGTGGGTTCTGAGTTCAACTCCACATATGAGAAGATTGTAGTCCTAGTATTTTTCATTATCTGCCTCAGATTAACCCCAAAACCTAAGCACATATTTGGGAAAGAGGCTGGAGAGGGTCTTTTAAAGGTTGTCCACTAGATATACTGCCTAGTTTCCTGTTCAGGAGGTTCCGAGCTCAACTCCGCTTGAGGACAGGTTTTGGTCATATTTTTTTTTTTTTTATCTGCATCAAGTTAGTGCTGTTGTGGTCTTCCTGAATCGTCCTATTTTGAGATTTTATTCATGTCTTCTTCCTTCCTCTTGTTCGTCTCCTTCGTCCAATTGTATCAAATCAGCATCAATTTCAACTCGTCCACTTTCAACCATTCCATTTCTTAATCAGTTAGCTGTCTTATCTCTTATCTATCTATTTATCATCAACTTTAAATTTTCCAAAATTCTCCTCTAGACTTCGTAATTAGCTATATATTACCCTGTCTCCAACATATTAAGAACAGTCTTTATCTGCGATTTATGAACCTAACTACATATACCATTCCCTGGATTTATGTAATCCCGTCTATTGCACCTGGATCACCACATTTCATCGTGATTAACCAAAGGGGATTAACCAGAGACACAGGTATAGGATTAAAAAAAGAGAGGTTCTTCATCATCATAAAATATTCTTTTGATAATCCATGGCTAGACCCCAAACACTCTTGAAACAATGATCGTTTACCATTCTGAATGGGTTCCTAAATTATGATTTAAGAGAATTTTAGGAGAGTTGGAGGTACCTTTTTTATTTCAGGGGAATATAGGTACCTCTTTCTAAGATTGCTATTGTTATGCATTCAGTGACTCATTCAGCCCCATGGATACGCATTAACTTCAATTCTCTTTTATTTGGATAAGTTACTAATTAATGCTCTAATAACCTATCAGATCATTGGAGTGAAAATATCTTAGGCCGCTTTCACACCAAAGTCTCACGTCGCACGTGGCATGCCACGTGGCTCGCTAGTTGAAAACGAACATCCGGATATATAGGAAACCTTTCACACAGAAGTGGCTAGACACGTCCCATGAGCCACGTGCGACGCAAGTCGCATCTATTTAATGACAAATTTTATTTTTTTATTCTAATTATTGTAAGTCTCCAAAATTGTGCATCATGTGATTGCTAGTATCTTTACTTATATATATATATATATATATATATATATATATATATATATATATATATATATATATATATATATATATATATATATATATATATATATATATATATATATATATATATATATATATATATATATATATATATATATATATATAATTTTTACCCCAACCGGGACTTGAACCTAGGACACATAATTACTGTGCCAAGGCGCTACCAACTACACACACTTATCTATTTGTCATCAGCTTCAAATCCTCCAATTTCATTCACGGAATTTTTCATTACAAATCTAGCAACCTAAGCGACGCAAGTCGCACATGGGACGTGTCTAGCCACTTCTGTGTGAAAGGTTTCATATATTTCCGGATGTCCGTTTTCAACTGGCGTGCCACGTGGCATGCCATGTGCGAAGTGAGACTTTGGTGTGAAAGCGGCCTTAGAAATCCATTCAAGGACTATACAAAAAAGAGGTCTCCAATCTCCCAGTTGCTCTTAAATCAATAGGAATCCTGTAAGAAACCCATTCAAGAAGCTTAACGACTTAATGGTCATTGTTTCAAAGACTGTATGGGGAGGGGGGTTCTAACTATGCAATTATAAAAATACTATTTTATGATGAAGAGTCACTTTGTTAATCCTCTACCTGTGGTTCTGGTTAATCCCCCTTTTCTTAATCGCGATGATATGTGATTATCCGGGAGCAAGAGATTAATGGTCAGTGTTTCAAAACAGTTTGTGTTCTAGCCATGGATTATCAAAAGAATAATTTATAGTGATGAATACTGCCACGTTCAAAGTTTCACGTGGCATGCCACGTGGCACGCCAGTTGAAAACGAACATCTGAAAATATATGAAAGGTTTCATATATTTCCAGATGTTCGTTTTCAATTGGCGTGTCACGTGGCATGCCACGTGCGACGTGAGACTTTGGTGTATGTGTGATGGTCCAGGTGCAACAGAGGTGATTACATAAATCCAGTGAATGGTATATGTAGTTATGTTCATAAATCGTATATATAAAGGCTTTTGTTATTATGTTGGAGACAGGGTAATATATTGCTAATTAAGAAATGTAGCGAAGAAATTTGGAAAACTTGAAGTTGATGATAGATAGATAGATAAATAGATAGATAGATGATAGATGGATATATCTATATATATATATATATATATATATATATATATATATATATATATATATATATATATATATATATATATATATATGAATCATTTTTTTACCCCGACCGGGACTCGAACCTAGGACTTATGATTACTAAGTCAAGGCGCTACCACTACACCACAGAAGGTGTAGTGTAGTGGTAGCGCCTTGACTTAGTAATCATAAGTCCTAGGTTCGAGTCCCGGTCGGGGTAAAAAATGATTCATATTTTCACATATGTAATGTGCTTATTTGGTATATATATATATATATATATATATATATATATATATATATATATATATATATATATATATATATATATATATATATATATATATATATATATATATAAAGAGAGAGAGAGAGAGAGAGAGAGAGAGAGAGAGAGAGAGAGAGAGAGAGAGATAACCAATTAATGAGTGTAACAGGTGAAAATGGGAGATTTAATTTTAGTTATATAGAAACATAGATAAATTAAGCTGTGTAGTGGATAAAGTTGAGAGATTGAAGTTTATGACATAGGGATAGATAGTTGATTAACAACTGTGGTGAATGAAAGTGATAGATAGATAGAAGGAAAGATGCTTAATGTCCCTCTGGGAGATATTCAGGAGATTACAATAGTGAGAATAAGATGTATTTTAATTGAACAGAAAGACAGGCTTCATAGATTTCTAATGAAAAATTCGGTAAATGGAATTGGAGGATTTGAAGCTAATGACAAATAGATAAGTGTGTGTAGTTGGTAACGCCTTGGCACAGTAATCCTAGGTTCAAGTCCTGGTTGGGGTAAAAATAATATATATATATATATATATATATATATATATATATATATATATATATATATATATATATATATATATATATATATATATATATATATATATATATATATATATATAAAGATACTTGCAGTCACACGATGCACAAGTTTGGAGACTTACAATAATGAGAATAAAAAAAAAATCCCATTTAATAGATGCTTTGGTAGATTGCTTTATAGATAGAGTCATAATGCATTAGATGAGCTTAATTGAATTCCAGAAGTAATTATGTTCATAAATCATGAATAAAGACTATTGTTTATGTGCTTAAAAGACGGGGATATATTGCTAATTAAGTAGCGTGGTAGATGAGGTTGGGATTTAAAGAGTCATCGATAAATAGATAGTTATGTGGGGATATAGATAGATAGATAGATAGATGTGTGGTTTTAGAGTGTTATCAATATTATCTTTAATGTTTCACAGCAGTTACATATAACTAAATTTAATGTATTAGCAGTTATATCATAAATCCTGACTAGTAATTGCTTAACGGTATTACCTGTAGCTCTGCAGCACTGGCCTAATGTTGTCTTCTTCTTCTTTTTTTGCTGTCTTTAGATCTGGCCATCAGGGATATAATGTTACAATTATTTTGAGTGTATTTTCGGTTTTATCTTTTCTTTTAAATGAATGACTTCAACATTACCATTTTTAGTGTATTTTCAATTTCATCTCCATTTATGGCCAATAATAGCTTAATATTACTGTTTCTGGCATATTTATGTGTTATCTCCCTCTGTCCAGTAACTTCTTAGGATTACTATTTTCAGAGTATTATTAGTTTTATCTTCATTTTGGCTTAGTGTATTAAAAAAATTATTTTCAGCTGTGAGCAAGTATTATCAATATTATCTACATTTCTGGTCGGTAATAATTTGATTTTACTGCATTTTTAGTATATTCTCAGTATTATTGTTTGGTGTATTATCAGTTTTATCTCTTCTTGCACAGTAATGGCATACGTCATTCTCTAATGTATTACCTTCTTTCAATACATTTTTTTAAAGAAATAAATAACTTGTTACTCTCGAATTCGGAACAGAAGTAATAGCACTTCATTGTTTACTTAAGAGTTCTTTATGGTCTAAGTACTTTGGTAAAGAGGAAAAGAGAGATAGATAGATAGATAGATAGATAGATAGATAGATAGATAGATAGATAGATAGATAGATAGATAGATAGAGAGAGAGAGAGAGAGAGAGAGAGAGAGAGAGAGAGAGAGAGAGAGAGAGAGAGAGAGAGAGAGAGAGAGAGAGAGAGAGAGAGAGAGAGATTTCCTACTGTGACATACTTGGAATACAAGAGTTTCACATGCCTAATAATTGTCTTAAGAATCTTATTTACAATAATTATTGGAAAATACTTTATAATTA
>JAXCGZ010014099.1:17500-35955 GCA_037179515.1 Halocaridina rubra | reverse complement strand
TATATATATATATATATATATATATATATATATATATATATATATATATATGTGTGTGTGTGTGTGTGTGTATGTGTGTGTGTATGTGTGTGTGTGTGTGTGTGTGTGAGTATGTATATATATATATATATATATATATATATATATATATATATATATATATATATATATATATATATATATATTATTTTTGTGTGAGCGTGTGTGTGTGTGTGTATATATATATATATATATATATATATATATATATATATATATATAATATATATATATATATTATTTTTGTGCGGGCGTATATATATATATATATATATATATATATATATATATATATATATATATATATATATATATATATATATATATATATAGATATATATATATATATATATATATATATATATATATATATATATATATATATATATATATATATATATATATATATATTATTTTTGTATGGCGTGTGTGTGTGTGTGTGTATATATATATATATATATATATATATATATATATATATATATATATATATATATATATATATATATATATTATTTTTGTGGGGGCGTGTATATATATATATATATATATATATATATATATATATATATATATATATATATATATATATATATATATATATATATATATATTATAATCATCATCATCATCATTATCATAACAATAATAATAATAATATTAATATTATTAATAATAATAATAATAATAATAATAATATTATAATAATAAATAAATAATAATAATCACATTTATAATCATAATAATAATAATAATAACAATAATAATAATAATAATAATAATAATAATAATAATAATAATAATAATAATAATAAAAGTCGTAGCTGTGGTGGAAACTATGAAAAGAAGCTGTTTATATGAACAAGGATAAAGAAAAAGAAATCGCACGAATCTTACAGTGGTCTCCTCCTCTCCCTCGTCCTCGTCCTTCTCCATCCCTCAACCTAGAAAAACTTCTAACTTCGTTGGCCATGTATCAGTAAAATTATTATGTTAAAGGGCAACAGCCTCTGCATCCAAGTAACCGTCCTAGATAAAATATTCTTAGAAAACTTTTTAAAAGCTCCAGGTATATCATTATAAACAACATATTGATTTATCTAATAGTGAAGTCACCTTCACCAGTTAAAAAAAAAAAAAATTTCAAAGTATCACTTTGAAAAAGAAATATACTTTATTTCTTCTATTGATATTTCTATGAAACAATGCCTTTGTATTCTTCTAAATAAATGCCGCTTTGAAAAAGGCATATATTTTCTTTTTTCTCTTGATTTAGCTAAGGAAGAATGAGCTGCATTTTTCTCACAAAAAATACAATAAAATACAACATTATTAATAACGCACTTTAGTTTTTTATTCAAATTATTTATTTAAAGTTAAAGTCACTTCCAATCTTAAAAAGAAAAAAAAAGCATCAAGGGAAAACGCTTTGAAAAATGTATTATATTAATTTCATCTATTGGTTTATCTTCGGAGGAATTAACTTTCACTATTGAAAAATTCTTTCTTACATTTAACAAGACACAATATTCCCCATTTCGGTTTCTCTTTATGATTTCTTCGTGGACAGGCCTGATGAGGGTAGACTTTTTTTTTTTTTTGCCCATCCTGGTGTCACAATCATAAAAAAAAAAAGCTTAGAAACAGGCACTTATTTATTTCTCCTACTGATCTGTCCAGGTGTAACACTATTTTTACTCTTCTTCAAAATATATCACACCTGAGAAATCGATTTTAAAACACATTTCATTACCTTCATATTTTGATAATCTGAAAAAAATTATTTCCACTTTTCTCATGTTGTTGTATCAGGAAACGTCTTGATAAATACATTTTATTCTTGTCTTCTATTGAATTATCTAAAGGAAAAATCTCCACCACTTTTCTCTAATAATATTAAAAAAATCTAGAAAAATTCATTTTATTGATTTCTTCTCTATTTTTTTTTTATCTAAGGGAGAATTCACCTCCACCTTTCTCAAAATATACAATAAGAGTAAACATTTTTATGTATTTTATTCATTGGGATGCAAATTGTGCATACAAAATAATACGAAACAGTTTATGATAATTTTGATTCTAGGAAATTGTTAATTACTTCAAAAGGAAAATGGCCACAAAGTCAACGTCATTTTAACCTTATGATAACGCATACATTAAAAGGGCATAAAATTATAAGCGCTTACTCAGTCAAAGTATCTATTGCAGGAATGATATCCTCTCATATATTTGCGGAGAGAGAGAGAGAGAGAGAGAGAGAGAGAGAGAGAGAGAGAGAGAGAGAGAGAGAGAGAGAGAGAGAGAGAGAGAGAGAGAGAGAGAGAGAGAGAGAGAGAGAGAGAGAGAATATATATGAAAAAATGGCAATCCTTGTAAGGTATTTTTATAGATGTACAATGATCATAAATACCAATGCAAATTTTACCGGGTTTTCTAAGTCTCTGATCCTGTTCGGCTTAATGTCACGATTACTTTATTACACGCAATAATATGTAACAAAAATATATAAAATATTTACGAGGCAAAAAGATAAAAAAAGAAAAAAAATTGAAGGTATGTCTCACCCACAAGAGTTTTATGAAAATATTAATATATCTTTTTGTTCAGTTGGTTATTAATCTTTTATTGAATATGGCTGTCATAGCAATGACAAGCGCTCGCGCGCACACACACACACACACACACACACACACACACACACACACACACACACACACACACACACACACACACACACACACACACACACACACACACACACACACACACACACCACACACACACTTTTTCAGTGTAAGAGTAGCTGATAATTGGAATTCGCTAAGCGAGGAGGTAGTTAATGCTATCTCAATCCATAGTTTTAAGGACAGGTATGATAAGTATCACTAAGTCTAAAATGGAACCGATCAGGAGACGGGAAGATACGAGCTTTGGGCTCTTTCCCGTAAACACAATTAGGTAATCACACACACACACACACACACACACACACACACACACACACACACACACACACACACACACACACACACATATAACAATTATTACAAAAGATGAGGGTCATTTTAGCAGTGCCTATTCAACATGATAATAGTATTTTATACTAGTAAATTGACTAGTAATTCTGCTATTCCAATCACAATCCCGCTACAAGCAGTGAGTAAAGTTATCTAGCTAGAGCCACTTGGGTATAAGAAGAAAGTATTCTCACTTTCATGGAAGACCCAGTCAACTAAGCATGATTAGAGAACACCAATACATGTATGGGATCTACTGCTTAACAATGGCTTCCAGAGCATTATAAGAGCAGAAATACCCGTCCATAAACTCACACATTAAGGTCAGTGGCAATGCGAGCTGAGAGACAGTTTTCTGTTCTTCGAAATAAAGCATAAACAGAAATCCTTTTCTATCTGAAGCAGCTGAAATTGCTTGACAACCCGTCCGATTCGCGCGTGAAATGAAATGTTATGAAACTTTACTTTCCAAAGTTTATGAAATTCTTTCTTCCCTAAGAATTTAACTAAAATCCTATGAAATAAGCAGTTAAAACTATAAAATATTTTTCTTTTTCTATTTACGAGAGAGAGAGAGAGAGAGAGAGAGAGAGAGAGAGAGAGAGAGAGAGAGAGAGAGAGAGAGAGAGAGAGAGAGAGAGAGAGAGAGAGAGAGAGAGAGAGAGAGAGAGAGAGAGAGAGAGAGAGAGAGAGAGAGAGAGAGAGAGGAGAGAGAGAGAGAGAGAGAGGAGAGAGAGAGGGAGAGAGAGAGAGAGAGAGATAATTTAAGACTGAATATTGAAAAGCTGCTATTGGTGCCATAAATGAAGGATGGGTAAATAATATAAGGGACAAAACCTCATCTCATTAATTTAAATATGTTCCTTATATGATGTAAAATAAGTTGAAGCAAAGTCAACTGCTCTGCATTATTAACTAAAAAAGACATTTTGATAAAACAAATCTTCTTCTGCTTCGTCTACAAAAAGAAGAGAGTTATGCCCGATTTCTTAAACAGTGTAAACCCAGGATACCATATTGTTAGTTAGCTAGACACACACAAATGGATTTCATAAACGCATCTGACGCGGTTCTGTGTATGGCTAGGATCCCTACATGGGATCCTAGCCACACACAGTACCGCGTCAGATGCGTTTATGAAATCCATTTGTGTGTTTAGCTAACTAACAATATGGTACCCTAGGTTTACACTTTAAGAAATCGGGCCTAAGTTTTCAATTACGCATTATACAGCTCTCCTTTGCAACAGGAGAATATAAGTTAAAGCTTATCTAACTGAAATTCAGTCCGAGTATCATTTTTCTCAGTGTAGCACTTTCAGCCGCTGATAGAGCGAATTCCCTAAATTTATTTACTAATAAAGTAAATACTAAAAATAAGCACATATTGCTAATATTTATTGGGGCAATTGGAGTTTTCTATTTTTATAGGGTATTAGGGTTATGTATCTGTAAAGCTAACCAGGTTTCCTAAGGGTGTTCCAAAGCTAAAAAAGTGATTTTAATCGTATTTCAAGAATTCTTATTGGAATAGGTGATATCGGAGGCCATAGAGAATAAAAGACTATTTTATTTTTAAAATTACCTTTTGGTTGTGAGTACCCATCCTTTTTAAAACAAGATTCAAAACAACTTATACAGAAATTACTAAGGCTCTTACACGATTGACTCAAATACTCTCCCCTTTTTATAATTAAGTGCTCTCTGGAAAAGAAAAAATGTGTGCGAGCTAATTTTGTTGTTAGAACCAAGCGCTATACTCAATGAAGCACATATGATATAGTAAACAAAAGACCAAGCATTTCTGTGCTCACTGCTTCCTTACTTAATATAATCTGTAAAATTCTATATTTCTCTCTCTCTCTCTCTCTCTCTCTCTCTCTCTCTCTCTCTCTCTCTCTCTCCTCTCTCTCTCTCTCTCTCTCTCTCTCTCTCTCTCTCTCTCTCTCTCTCTCTCTCTCTCTCTCTCTCTCTCTCTATATATATATATATATATATATATATATATATATATATATATATATATATATATATTAACAATTAAGAACATGAAATTTCTTTTGCTAAGAATATCAGTAGAGAAGTACATATTATACAAAGAATCAGACTAGGCATGGGACAACACACATATGAGTAGATGAATAAAATATGAATATACATCTGATGCCATTCATTCAAAATCCGGAGACTGGTAATAAGGGGTCACACTTGTGCCGTGGATGAAATTGATGGATAACATAGAAGAAATGATTGGATAATGAGTTACAGTCGTCATAAATTAAGGAAATGTAGATATATACAAAATATATAATACACGTTTGTGGTCGAAACTAATTTTATGAGATTACACAAATAATCATTTAGCAACCCAGGTATTAAAGAAATACATATATTTACAGAATGGCTTCGGTTTTACGTCACGAACTCCCTTTTCTACTAAGGGCTAGGACGGTTGCCTTCTTACGAAGGACTTGTTTTGGCAGATATAATCGTTACCCTGAGTGTATGCCCTTACTAACCGCAGTCCGTGACGGGGCGCGAATCCTCGACCTGCAGCCTCAGAGTCGCAAGAAGCATAAATTTGCCCATTCTCAAAATATTCACTAAGGGTCATTAATGTACCCTAAGAAAAGGATCTCAAGATGAGTTAAAACTCATGGGTATGGAGGAGTACAGTGCCTCCTTTCATTCAAGTTAAATACATTCTCTGTTTACATCTAAAACATTTTAAAACGTTCGTGGACAAAGACTTAATTTTCATCTATCTGTCACGGACTGAGGTTAGTAAGGGCATACACTAAGGGTAACGATTACATCTGCCAAAACAAGTCCTTCGTAAGAAGGCAACCGTCCTAGCCCTTAGTAAAAAAAGGGAGTTCGGGACGTAAAACCGAATCCATGTACAATGGTCATAGTCCCCCTTATAAGGGGGATGGGCGAAAAAAAAAATAAATTTTTTATTCCTAACGGGTAGAAAATATAAAGAAGAGGAATCGCATTTTCCCAGCTCCGCCCTATTATTCGACTTTTAGGACATGCTGGGGAACAAGGAGGTGGAATTCTTGTTCCAAAACCCATTAGAAAGAATGGAAAAAAATGCACAGTAAAACAGCAAGAGAGAATGAACTATGGGAGGCAGAGACCGCTCAGCTCCTCACCTGAATGCGGAGATGAAAAATTCCGTTTGCTTGTTTCGGCTTTACGTCTCGAACTCCCTTTTCTACTAAGGGCTAGGACGGTTGCCTTCTTGCGAAGGACTTGTTTTGGCAAATGTAAATGCGTGTATGCCCTTACTAACCTCAGTCCGTGACGGGGCGCGAACCCTCGACCTGCAGACACAGAGTCGCGGACGCTACCATTTAGCCACGGAGTCTAGAGATGAAAGATTCCGTTAATTTATGTTATTTATAACTACTCATCCGCACAGCGCAATAACCAGTCATTATGTACATCCGTACACGTGTCGGTATTTTCAAGGGCCAAAGAACGCAGAAATCAAATACTGGACATTTATATTTCTTGTAAATAAGACAGAAGAAGACGTTAAAGGTTAAGCTATAACGAGAGTATATATAAGAGTAACGCATTGTATTTATCCAAGGAGGCTATGCTGTGACATTTATCAATCATGGACGAGAACTCCTTCAGTATGAAAAAGAAAAAGAAAATCTTTTATATTAATGAGACCTTCTCTTGCTATTCGGCTTTTGCCCTGAAACGATCATTCCAAATTACCTTCAGTGTATCGTTGCTCATTAAGTATGTAAAAGGGGATTGCCGCTTCTTGGTCCACTCTGAAGTTATTTCGAAGCATTAAATGTCAAGTATCAACCTTTGTTTTTTTTTTTTCAAGGCAGCACTTGCCTCTTCTCGGAGACAGTATGTGCGAAGGCACTGAGAATTATTGCTTCATAGGGATTAGGAAGTTTTTTTTTATTTTTAATAACAGTACTTTTGCTTCTTCTCTTTTCAGTAAATGAGAGTTGTTTGAGTAGCGAAGTCTGTCTAGATTTTCGATATATATGATATGTTTTAAAGGAAAAGAAAAATCCTCAGATAATAACCATATAACTGGGATATATACTAGCAGTGTTTTTTTCCTTCGTCGGTGGAGTTCTATTAGGTGAGTGAATAAGCAATGGGTTAATGAATTAAAAATAAGATCATATATTTGTCGGTATTAAACGTCCAGAAAAGTTTTTCTTTATGCTCTGACTATGCACCTTCTATGGAGCATCTCTTAGAGGAGTCGTGGCTCTACTTGCAGATTCACCAATAACAGCAGCAGTGATAATAATTTAGACATTATCATCATCATCATTAATAATAATAATAATAATAATAATAATAATAATAATAATAATAATAATAATAATAATGATAATAATAATAAAAATAATAATAAAAATAATAATAATAAAATAATAATAATAAAAATAATAATAATAAAATAATAATAATAAAAATTATAATAATAATAATAATAATAATAATAATAATAATAATAATAATAATAATAATAATAAAAATTATAATAATAATAATAATAATAATAATAATAATAAAAGCAAAAAATGCGTTAAAGAATAAGTAAACGAACAAATAAAAGGACATATAGCATTTTTCTAACAGATATACGAACCAATTCCAATCAATAGAACAGTATTTATAATATCAATAACGTAAGCTTGTAAATTTTATGCTATAGATCAGTAACACTATCATGCCCAATAGTAATGGTAATTGCAATAGTATTATAAGACGAAGTGCCAAGTAATGATCTCACTTGGCAATTTGTGTCAGCAATGGCATTTCACAGCTATGAATACTGGCATTTAAGATATTTTTTCTTTTTTCTTTTTTGCCATAATAATGATTGCCTCATAAAAGAGAGTAACATGTATTCACGTCCCAATTTTAATTATCACTGAGATATCAAAGACAAAGTTTTTCATGCTAAAGTCAAAGCAATAATAACTGTTATCAACTCAACAAACGAAATTAGCCAGTAAAAGGAATTGTACTTAATGAAGGCTAAAGTATTTGTCATGCTGACAGTAACAACAGCCCTTCGAAGACATCCTATACATAAAGTTCAGATGAATGACAGGAATTCTTATATACAACAAGACAAGAAGAATAAAAGGATATATGTGTAATTATAGTAGTCACCGTGGCTCAAGCGGTAGCGTCCGCGACTTTGAGGAGTCAGGTCGAGGGTTCACGTGCGTCACGGTCTGAGGTTAGCAAGGGCATGCACTAAGGATAACGATTACATTTGTCAAAACAAGTCCTTCGCAAGAAAGCAACCGTCCTAGCCCTTGGTAGAAAAGGGAGTCCGTGACGTAAAAGCGGAGCAGCTGAATAATTCAAATTCTGATGCTCGCTGAATGATTCAAATTAACTACATTGTCCAAGAGGAGCAGTCGTCTTAGGCCACTTTCACACCAAAGTGGCACGTCGTACGTGTCATGCCACGTGGCACACCAGTTGAAAACAAACATCCCGAAATATATGAAACCTTTCACAAAGAAGTGGCGTGACACGTCCCATGTGCCACGCGCGACTTGCGATGCACGTACAGTACTCACTAATATTTTGTTCGTTCTGGTTTTACGTCACGGAATCCCTTTTCTACTAAGGGCTAGGATGGTTGCCTTCTTGCGAAGGCCTTGTTTTGGCAGATGTAATCGTTACCCTGAGTGTATGCCTTTGCTAACCTCAGACCGTCACGGGGCGCGAACCCTCGACCTGATATGTACGCGCTAATATACTTATACTAATTTTGCTTTCTAAAGCTCTTATCTCTCCTTTTCTAAGTAAGGATAAACATCCACTCTGATAAATTCCAATAGCTTTAGTTTCTTAGTCTTACAAGTAAAAGTAATTGTACAATGAATATACTGTATGAATAAAAACACATTGGCTACAGAAATAACACACACCTGCGTATTTATTAGCAATATATTTTAATCAATCGTCAGATTGTAAAGTCTTACTTTGACTTGAGAATATTTACGTCTGTGATGGAGAGGTAATAGATCTATGCTCTATAAAGTGACTGATATTTGAGAACCATTTTCCAAGTACGATATGTGCGACATACTTGACATACACCATGATTACACACTTCTTTAACTCTAAAATGAACAAATGACACATAAGGTGCCAATGTTCTCAGTGGGCAAGAATGATGGTTTTTTTTTAATACTTTTTTATTTAAGTGTGCTTAGGAGGCAGTGACGTAAAACCGGCTTGGGTGTAATAGGAGCTAGAACATCTTAATATTTTACAGAATGTGACGTAAATTTATGGAAAAAAGTAGTTGAATTATGAAAAATTCAGGAGAAATTGGAAGTTGACCTGCACACCTCTGAAGGCATCGAAATTTACTAACAACCCAATGTCTAGGTGAAATGAATTCATGTATAATATAACACTATAACAGCCTCGAATAAAGACCAAATCTTTATATGAGGCAATGCAAAACTCGACTTTAAATACATTAAGCCCAGCATAATGTATGTATTTCTAACTAAGAATCCAACTGAAAGTGTTATTTTTTTTTCTCTTCTCTTTTCTTTTACGTATTATCATATTGTAGTATTCTGAAAGGTTTCATTAATTAACTACGTTTGGCTTCTCATTAATGAACTGACGATTCCGTCTGAAAACAAAGATCATATGATTATTAAAAAAAGTGGAAAGACTTTTTTAATATATCTCAGGAAGCCAATGTTGAGATTAATTAATCGCGTTTTTCTTATTAATATAATTCCAGCTGGATTTTAGTTAATCCTTCCAACGCTTTGGAACATTAACAGCAAAGAGCTGAGAACAATAGTGAACTCATGCTTCAGATTTCAGGAATGATTTCAAAACATCTTCATTATCAGAAAAAAAAAATATAATACATACTCTAATGACATTGGCAAATAATTAGAAGCAATACTGAACGATGTTGTATCAGTTGAATTAAAAGTTATTGAATGCAATTAAAGTAAGAACTAATTTTCATATCATTAATATTTTTTTTTAGAGAGTTCAGCATTCAAGACGCTCTATGAACACACTGTTAGATATGCGGGGTTAGAAGTAGAATAGTAGTTCCCTGAATTTGGTCTAAGCGAAGGGTATAAATGCCCATCCAATTCTATGGTACCAATGTAAAAAAAAAGATAAAGGGCAAAAATCATATGGGCATAGTACGTTTTCTTACAAGTATAAAGCGTGACACACACACACGCACAAGCATATATATATATATATATATATATATATATATATATATATATATATATAATATATATATATATATATATATATATATATATATATATATATATATATATATATATATATATTGTGAAGAAAGTGAATCTCTGGGTAACTCATATAATGTGAACATCATCAGAGTCATGCCAATGCTCCTGACCAGGATTCGATTCTACCACACACTTGCTAATCAGTAGCGCATAAGGCTCTACCAACTGTGCGGGTTAAAAAATACAAACACCTCGCCACTTGTAAAAGCTAGGAAATGAACACGCTTCTGAATATCATTGGTCATTTCATTCTCACTTCCCAACACCTCTTGTGGTGTGTTTTCGCATTTACTTAAAATCCCTTTTCTATAATTGTCCACAGCATTAAAGAAAAAAGGTAAGTGTGAAAACATGAATCACATTTCATTGGCCTTGGCCCGGATTCGAGCTTACAACACAACTCACAATCCATCAATTTACACATGAAGTCACCAACTGTATCATGAAATGTGTGATAGAAGCAGGAAGCCTCTCTAGTATCTGTTAGTTAGGAAGAAGGACTAAGAATGGAATGTATTTGGAGTGACACAAACAAACGAACACATTCATACACATGCATCAGCACACCTATGCACAAATACAGACAGATAGATAGATAGATAGATACTTTATTGACCACAAAATACATCGATAAATTATATACATAGCATAGTAGATTAGTTACTCTTCAATAATACAACTCTCATATAAAAATAAATATCAAAAGTTTAAGTTGTAGTCCAAAAACTAAACCCTTATCACATATAGATGGCATAACTGGCAATATGGAATGAGTAATTCAATGTAAAAAATAAACATGATCTCCATACCTTCACCGTTCAATACAATACCTAGCGCAACATGCGTACTCAGAAAAATGAGGGACAATATTTGGTGGAAATCAGTGACTATAAAGAAGAAGAAAGTTTCCTAGGAAATAAAAGAAAACTAAAAATAAAAATAAAACACATATCCTGTAAAACGAAAGAGAAAAAATAACTATGAATAAAAAGAAAAATCTTAATTTATGACATACGTCACAAGACCGAGCAAATGCGAGACAGAGAGAAAACATGTAAATTACTCTTCAAAAAACGTCATAATATTAAAAACTTCCAATTTTCCAATGTTTACCATTACGTTTATTACTTCCATTATGAAATTTCCCAGGCAGGAAACTTTTTATTTTGCACGCGCTTAAAAAAATAAAAATGGGAGAAAAATAAAAAAAATAAAATTTTTGGAGGACAACTTTAAAAAGTCGGAGGAAGCTTATGCAAAATTATTTATGTTGGAGACCTTTCACAAGAAAGGGTGGTGGCGTAATTTATCGATAATGTTTTATGGGAGTTTTCTGATGAGAAATTTGGCAAACTGAGTTTCAGCCACATCTTTCCCTCCCTCCCCCCCTTGCATAAATGTGTTAGGAAATTGGCCTCCCTCAACCCAACAAGAAAGATGGTTCCATCGCGGTTAAAGATCCAAAACTAATTTATATATACAGCCATTATGAGTTCCAAGAGCTTCCAAGAAGTGTACGTGAGAGAGAGAGAGAGAGAGAGAGAGAGAGAGAGAGAGAGAGAGAGAGAGAGAGAGAGAGAGAGAGAGAGAGAGAGAGAGAGAGAGAGAGAGAGAGAGAGATGGATACATCGATAGATAGATAGATAGATAGATAGATAGATAGATAGATAGAGAGAGAGAGAGAGAGAGAGAGAGAGAGAGAGAGTAAATAAATAAATAAATAAATAAACTTTATTTCCATTTTACAATGGGTATTCGTCAGCCAGGACAAGCCCCAACCCCCCACTGTGATGTCCACCCACAGCAGTTCCTGCCAGTAAACAGCTTAAACTCTCGGTCTTGGACGGGGGACCGATCTTTCGACCTCGTGAATGCGAAGCCAGCGCGTTACCACTGTACTAGCCAGCAGGCGTAGTTACAGCATTCACACATGTCTTACCAACGTAACTGAATAACGAAGCTATAAAATTTGGCCCAAACTTCCTGAAAGCATAAATGAACGATCAGATGCAACACTTGCAGTTGTCTGTTTCTTTAATTTTCTTCAATAAAGTTACCTAACACATTAAATGAATAATACAACATTACAGTATTTTATTATATAGTTTAGTTTTTTATTCCCATTTTCCAGATATGCAATATGAAGATTTGTTTATCTTAAGAGTAACGTTGTAGCCTTAAAAAAATGGGAGCTTTTCATAGAAAGACACAGTCACACACAGACATATATACCCATCAAGACGTGCACACACACACACACACACACACACACACACACACACACACACACACACACACACACACACACACACACACACACACACACACACACACACACACACACACCTATTATTTATTTTTTAAGTAGAGTTTTATTCTTTCAATTCCATCCATCATCACAGTGAATAAAAACTTCGAATGTTATTTGAAATACTTACAGTAGAACATAAGAACGTAGTTTTAAAACATCATTGCGTGTAACAAGTACTTTACCCTGGGCCGGGGGAGTGGGAGGGGGGGGAATTTATGAAGGAGTAAAGAAATAACGTTATAAAATTACAGTATTTAAGAGTATTATTTCTTTGCCATCGACCTCTTGAGTGTGGATGGCTTTTTTTATGGAAGGCTGGAATCGCAGAAAAGCTGACAGACAGACCGGATGAAGCAGCAATAACTTAAACACTAATAAATACTTTTGTTGTAACTGGCGAGGTCTTGCCCACTGTATATATATCACCCACCGGCATTATAATGAACTTTTTTTTCTCTCTCTCTCTCTCTCTCTCTCTCTCTCTCTCTCTCTCTCTCTCTCTCTCTCTCTCTCTCTCTCTCTCTCTCTCTCTCTCTCTCTCTCTCTCTCTCTCTCTCTCTCTCTCTCTCGCAATGGTTTTGCTGCTCTTCTCCAAAGGCCCAAGATGGAAGAGGAGGAGGAGGACTCTTGTCGCTGGGAAAGATGGGGGAAGGGGGCGAATAAGATAGGGACATGGGAGAGGGGTGGTGTTCGAAAATGAAGGACAGGGGAGACGGTGAAGAGCAGGGGTGACTTTTGACGAGAAGGAGAGGAAAAAGCAGCAGGAGCCGGAAGAGGAGGAGGAGGATACACAGACATATAGAAAAAGTGAGTTAACAGGCAGTTAAATTGCATTTGCGAGAGAGAGAGAGAGAGAGAGAGAGAGAGAGAGAGAGAGAAGAGAGAGAGAAGAGAGAGAGAGAGAGAGAGAGAGAGAGAGAGAGTTTGATTAACCATTACCTATAACTAAACAAGAATATGTAGAAAAGTATCATAAAACAACAAGAGTTTAGTCTCTTGTTTGCAGAGCTAACTGTACAGTGATGAGAAGAGCGTAAAGCTTTAGCAAAATAGGTTTTATAGGAGGTGGCTGGTGTCTGTCTGTACTCATGGTTGATGTTACGAGGGGTGGGAAGAATCGAAGGCCCTAATCATAAATTTTATTTTGATATATTTCCTCTTCTGTGATTGGCAGGTGATCGTACTCATATAACATTCTTGCGTATACCTCCAGAGGAGCTGGGTTCTCTCTCTCTCTCTCTCTCTCTCTCTCTCTCTCTCTCTCTCTCTCTCTCTCTCTCTCTCTCTCTCTCTCTCTCTCTCTCTCTCTCTCTCTCCTTTTTTATGTTGCACTTTGAACTTTATTTTCTTTCTTCTTGTTCTTTATAGTCGATTCTTACGATCTTTGATTTCGGAGTTTATGAATTCGTTCGAAAATGAGGGGTACCAGGAATTTATCTTCGATATACTGTTGATGTAATCGCTCGCAGAATGCATAAACGATCACTATAATTTGGTAATATGAATTATTGGACAGCTTTAATGCACGTTGCAAGTAATGACTGATCGTAAATGTAAAAATACAAAAATATTCGGGAGATTCTATTTTCCTCTTTTCAGTTTTTTTTTTTTTTTTACATTGTCTTGACCCTGAAGATTCTACAACTGTTGCCTTCAAGCAATCATCGGTACACTCCGAAAAAAATACAATCCATGTTTTTTGATCTAGTCAGTGACCTAACGTACTATCTTCTTTTATTAAAATCACGGTTAATTACGAAAATAAATGAGTTCTGGAAAATGAGCCATATGTCTCAGAGCTCAAGGCTCAAAGCTCCATATTCGTCTGGTAATGCACACCCATGCGTTATGAACATTAAATTTATTAAGAAATTATATAATTGTTTAAAACTATCCTTTTAAAGACGCTTTCTTAAAACTTTTGCGTTTTACAAAATGCGATGAATTAATACTGTTCTTTTATCCCGTCTCCAGAATCAACATTCGAATTAGGATTGTTGAGAATTAAGCCTCGTATCATAGTATAAGGGTGGTTTACACGGTTAAACGGTTCGTCGAACTCGGTTCGTCAGACAAGTATTTGAAGTGATGTTCGAACGTGTGAACGGGGTATTTGGTTGTCGAACACGTTTGTCGAACGTGTTCGACAACCAAATACCCCGTTCACACGTTCGAACATCACTTCAAACAGTTGGCTGTCGAACCGCGTTCGACGAACCGTTTGACCGTGTAAACCCCCCTCTAAGTAATACAATCGTACTCTATTACTAAATACGATATTTGTAGCATATATGATATTAATACAATTTTTCAGCTTATTTGGCGCTCTCTCTAAGTCAAACAAATTCCTTTCAAGAACCGTTTGAAAAACAAATAAAAATGATTTTATTGTAGTATTTATAACAAAATATTTTGAAAATCTACTCCAATTTTCATGTTTTATATGGACCTATTTAATCCCTATTATGGAGGTGAACGCAATCAAATGAGAGCTTGGGAATTAAGATTGGATGCCCTTTCTAACGTCCCGAAGGTGGGCTCGATCGCTAGTTTCTCACCTTCCGGTTCTCGTATTCTAACTACTACGTTAACGCGGTCCTCATTTTTTGAAATATCTACTCTAAAGACGTCAAAATAATACCCAAATGCCCATTTCTCATATATCCAAGGTAACGAGCTCCAGCGAAATCGTTTGACTATTAACTGCTCAGCACCAATTATAAAGGGGGGTTTACACGGTCAAACGGTTCGTCGAACGCGGTTAGACAGACAAGTGTTTGAAGTGATGTTCGAACGTGTAAACGGGGTATTTGGTTGTCGAACACGTTTGACAAACGTGTTCGGCAACCAAATACCCCGTTCACACGTTAGAACATAATTTCAAACACTTGTCTGTCGAACCGCGTTCGACGAACCGCTTGACCGTGTAAACTCCCCATAAGAGCATAGTGAAAATGGGCGTACATATATTCCATGGTAATTTCATATGGTTCCAGGATACATTTTTGCATACGAAGCATGCTGATAAATGCATCATGGAATTATATATCATACATCAGATCTATTAGGTTTAGCATATTTGGATGTTTAACATACCGACTGTATAATGTGCACAGATAAACTGCTGTGGGTTATGTAGTTGAAAATTATAAGCTTGTGGTAGTTAGGAGACCCAATATTATCTTTATTCTCATTATTATTTTTTTTTTAATATATATATGGATATATAAATAAACTTTTTGGCAAGTAAGGGTTTCTATGTTTTACATACTCATTTTCCTAATACCCGAAGTACAGGCTAAAAAAGGGCAATGGGTGATCTCGATGCCCTCTATTATCCCCCTTTATCAGGGAAAATAATCTGGATCTAGTTATGATTTAACGAGGTGGACCAAGAGAGGGAGAAGCAAGAATCATGAAGGGAGAGTAAATTTTATTTTCCCCATCTTCTCAAGAATTTTTTTTTTTTTTTTAAACACAGAGCCAGTGTTGTGGCAGTTTTAAGTACCTCGTCTAACCTGTTGTCTCTTTAAAAGCCTATTAACAGCGATCATTAATTTTGAATACAGGGTTATTAAGAGCATTTACACTTTCCGCATATTGTTATTCAAGGTCCACCCTGTCAGGTTCAGAGAATGTTTGGGATTCTGAACTATTTTTTTACACATTCTTAAGTATATATATTTTTTTATCTTAAAATTGTTAAAGATATAGATATGCATTATAGTTCATAATAAGATATACATATTTAGTGTTTGAGAATTTATTTATAATCAAACGAATGAATCAAACCGCAAAACATACATACAATAAAATACTGAAACTTATTTTTATATCATCTTTTACTTACAATTGTACTTAGGTAAACTCGAAATAGTTCATAATAAGATATACATATTTAGTGTTTGAGAATTTATTTATAATCAAACGAATGAATCAAAACGCAAAACATACATACAGTAAAATACTGAAACTTATTTTTATATCATCTTTTACTTATAATTGTATGTGTATGCGTGCGTGCGTACCTTCTTAGACGCATGTGAGCGCACGTGTGAGTGCGTTATAATACAGATTCTTAAAACATAATAAAACGTAGCAAGGCTACTATCGGTCCTCAAAATGGACAAGAAAAACATCGACACTTATGCATTGTTTATTAAATTTCATTTACAATTATACCTTCTTAGCTTGCAGTTCACATTAGAACCATCTTCAGAAAGCCAACCTAATTAAAGGATATATTTATTTGCTCCAATAAGGAAAACTCTAGTATATGCCGCAAGTTCCTCATCTTTTCCTCTCGGGTTTTCCCATTAGGGGTTATCACTGCTGATCAATCGTCTCGATATCGTCCCCTGTGTCTTCCGTTACATCATACATCCTCATGTCCTCTCTCACCACATCCATAAACCTCCTCTTTGGCTTACATCTCCGCCTTCCCACCCTGGCGGGTCCATCCTCGGCATCCTCTCATAACTTACCCTTCATCCCTCCTCAGACTTGCCCAAACCATCTCAGTTTCACCTCTCTCTCCATGTCTCAATGCAGTCCTACCTCCGCTGTCCCTTTAATATACTCATTCACTATCTTGTCCATCCTAGTCACGCCCAGTGGAAACAGCAACTTTTTCAGTTCTGCAAACTCCAGCTCTGTCTCCTGTCTTTTCGTCAGTTGGACTATCTCCAATCCATACAGAATAGATGATCTTACTATTGTTATGGAAATTCTACATTTCACTCCTGCATGCAAACTTTTCTCACGTATCTCCACTCACACTGTAAACAATTGAAGGTAGAGAAAGGGTATAAAGAGTACCTTAGCTATAGCTAAGATTTAAATGCAATTAAAAACAAACCCTTATGCTCACAAATACCCCTCTTTATCAAGAGGCAGGTGACTTTTTGTACCCTTCATTAGACTTAGTATAAAAATGGGTTTGGTAAGTTTTTGAGACTTTATCATGAAATGAACTTCTACTCTTTATCAAATCACCACACAGTTACGCTGATTGTGTAATGCAACAAGAAAGTTACTAACAATATATTGGTTTTGAGTTATTGATAAATATGCAACAAGCTGTTACTATGAAATGCAGTACTTGGCAATTACATTATTACCAAGAGTCACTTGATTACACAATCACAGTTATAATATATACATCCATATATATATCTATATATGCACACACACACACACAAATATATATATATATATATATATATATATATATATATATATATATATATATATATATATATATATATATTTCTCTCTCTCTCTAATCCATGTATACACCTTTATAAGGGTGTATGCATCAGAGAGAGTGTACACAGGTATATTCTTTAGAATACCCTGCAACAGGGTGTTCTTTATCTAGGATACACCCCTGAGTAAGGGTATTGTAAGTATATGTTATACCCATGATAAGGGGCATATTGTAGATGGCATATTTTTTTATCATATACCCCAATAGGGTGTGCTAAAATTACCACTAAAAATGCCCTATTTCTCCCCTTATAATACCCTTAATTTTTTACAGTGCACTCCATACTACCTGCGCTCTCATCTTCACCTCTCTACCACACTCTCCGTTACTTTGAACAACTGATTCTTAATACTTGAACTCTTCCACCTTTGACAAGTCTACATCTTGGAACTTCACCACTCCACCGCCCTCCCTCTCATTCACATTCGTGTACTCTGTCTTGCTCCAGCTGATTTTTCTTCCTCCTCTTTACTGGCTCGCCTCAACCTGTTCCTT
>JAXCGZ010014099.1:0-12500 GCA_037179515.1 Halocaridina rubra | reverse complement strand
TCGGTTTTACGTAACGAACTCCCTTTTCAACTACGGCTAGGACGGTTGCCTTCTTGCGAAGGACTTATTTTGGCAGATGTAATCGTTACCCTGAGTGTATGCCTTTACTAACCTCAGTCCGTGACAGGGCGCGAACTCTCGACCTGCCGCCTCAGAGACGTGGACGCTACCATTTTGCCACGGAGACTACCAACTACACCACAGAAGGTCTTAAAAGGGATACACACCTTACAGCTTTTATCTGCTATACCAGGGATGAACGCATTCTATCTGAATGCCAATATTTTCATATTACAGTTTCCCCAACCTCACTTGTGGCTTCGTTTTCGCATTTAATTCACTCCCAATCTCTTTCCGGACCACCAATAATCAAATAAGAACATTACCATATGTGAAAACATGAAAAATTTTAACCCCGACCGGAACTTGAACCTGGGACATGTAATTACTATGCCAAGATGCTACCAACTACACCATAGAAGGTCTTAAAAAGAAAACACACCTTACAGCTTTTATCTGCTATACTAGGGATGAACGCATTCTATCTGAATGCCACTATGTTCATATTAGTAATTATATGTCCCAGGTTCAAGTCCCAGTCGGGGTAAAAATTATTCATGTTTTCACATATGGTAATGTTCTTATTTGATTATTGGTGGTCCGGAATGAGATTGGGAGTGAATTAAATGCGAAAACGAATCCACGAGTGAGGTTGGGGGAAACTGTAATATGAACATAGTGGTATTCAGATAGGATGCATTCATCCCTAGTACAGCAGATAAAAGCTGTAAGGTGTGGTTCCCTTTTAAGACCTTCTGTGGTGTAGTTGGTAGCGCCTTGGCATGGTAATTATTTGTCCCATGCTCAAATCCCTGTCGAGGTAAAAATTATTCATGTTTTCACATATGGTATTGTGCTTAATTGAATATATGTATGTATATATATATATATATATATATATATATATATATATATATATATATATATATATATATATATATATATATATATATATATATATATATATATATAAATATATATATATATATATATATATATATATATATATATATATATATATATATATATAAATATATATATATATATATATATATATATATATATATATATATATATATATATATATATATATATATATATATATATATATATATATATATATATATATATATATATATATATATATATATATATATATATATAAATATATATATATATATATATATATATATATATATATATATATATATATATATATATATATATATATATATATATATATATATATATATATATATATATATATATATATATATATATATATATATATATATATATATATATATATATATATATATATATATATATATATATACACGCAATAAAAACGTGAAATTAATTATACACTGTTTGCCACGAACACCGTGTTCAACAGAGTGCAGCAAAAATTGGATATATTTTAGCATGTCACTGAAAACTCCAGAATTGATCAGCTAGTCAGTATCGTTAAGTGTGGTTTGCATTCTCAGGTCTAAATAAAACTGAGATATAGAGGATTAGTATATAATTTAAAAGAAAGAATAAATGGCAAGCGTGGCATGGCATGTGATTCATTCCCTCAAAGATGATAACAGACATCAGAGGGTTGTCAGTGGGAAGGAGTGCTCCGAACAATCCCTCGGTATCTCCTGCAACGCTGCTTGTTTTCCAAACGTAAAGACTTTGGCCCGATTTCTTAAACAGTGTAAACCTAGGATACCATATTGTTAGTTAGCTAGACACACACAAATGGATTTCATAACAGCATTTGACGCGGTTCTGTGTATGGCTAGGATCCCGTACGGGATCCTAGCCATACACAGAACCGAGTCAGATGCGTTTATGAAATCCGTTTGTGTGTCTAGCTAACTAACAAAATGGTAGCCTAGGTTTACACTGTTTAAGAAATCGGGTCTTTGTCTTCCTTTTGGAGCTAATCAGTAGCGTCGAAAGGGGGGGGGGTTGTGGAAAAGGGCTAGACACTTCTCCCTTATCGTCAGACCAGGCAAGCAGCAAAGCTTTCAGCTGCTTTAAACGTTTGTCTCTCTAAACGAAAAGGTCATACCTACATATACAACTTTAACCTTATCTAAACTCCTGCTAATCTTCTTAAATAAACGCATCTGTAAAGATAACCTTCCCCCTAAACTTGTCTTCAGTATTTGACTGGGATACTCAACAGCATGATCAACCCGTTTACCATGTCTCTGTTCATATACAGTGATATAAAGCATGATCTTTACTAGTCCACTGTAGACTTCCCTCCTAAAGCAGGCACTGTACTTTTTATCAAACCATTTCACTCTACAAGTGAGTCTTTTCTTCAGGAAGTCTAACGGAGTGGGATGAACATCCGCGGCCTTCCCCTCCTTTATAGCATTTTAACGGATGACTACCTTTTCTTCCCCGACACAATGCCTCCTTTTTGCCTTCTTTCCCTAACTTCATGTTCCGGTTCCGGTTTTACGTCACGGACTCCCTCTTCTACTAAGGGCTAGGACGGTTGCCTTCTTACGAAGGACTTGTTTTAGCAGATGTAATCGTTACCCTGAGTGCATGCCCTTACTAACCTCTGTCCGTGACGGGGCGCGAACTCTCGACCTGCCGCCTCAGAGACGTGAACGCTACCATTTTGCCACGGAGACTACCAACTACACCACAGAAGGTCTTAAAAGGGATACACACCTTACAGCTTTTATCTGCTATACCAGGGATGAACGCATTCTATCTGAATGCCAATATTTTCATTTTACAGTTTCCCCAACCTCACTTGTGGCTTCGTTTTCGCATTTAATTCACTCCCAATCTCTTTCCGGACCACCAATAATCAAATAAGAACATTACCATATGTGAAAACATGAAAAATTTTAACCCCGACCGGAACTTGAACCTGGGACATGTAATTACTATGCCAAGATGCTACCAACTACACCATAGAAGGTCTTAAAAAGAAAACACACCTTACAGCTTTTATCTGCTATACTAGGGATGAACGCATTCTATCTGAATGCCACTATGTTCATATTAGTAATTATATGTCCCAGGTTCA
The DNA here is from genome assembly GCA_037179515.1 of Halocaridina rubra. Lineage (NCBI taxonomy): Eukaryota > Metazoa > Arthropoda > Malacostraca > Decapoda > Atyidae > Halocaridina > Halocaridina rubra. The sequence goes on along the minus strand of JAXCGZ010014099.1, from coordinate 9,391 downwards.
AGTCCCAGTCGGGGTAAAAATTATTCATGTTTTCACATATGGTAATGTTCTTATTTGATTATTGGTGGTCCGGAATGAGATTGGGAGTGAATTAAATGCGAAAACGAATCCACGAGTGAGGTTGGGGGAAACTGTAATATGAACATAGTGGTATTCAGATAGGATGCATTCATCCCTAGTATAGCAGATAAAAGCTGTAAGGTGTGTTACCCTTTTAAGACCTTCTGTGGTGTAGTTGGTAGCGCCTTGGCATGGTAATTATATGTCCCAGGCTCAAATCCCTGTCGAGGTAAAAATTATTCATGTTTTCACATATGGTATTGTGCTTAATTGAATATATGTATGTATATATATATATATATATATATATATATATATATATATATATATATATATATATATATATATATATATATATATTATATATATATATATATATATATATATATATATATATATATATATATACACGCAATAAAAACGTGAAATTAATTATACACTGTTTACCACGAACACCGTGTTCAACAGAGTGCAGCAAAAATTGGATATATTTTAGCATGTCACTGAAAACTCCAGAATTGATCAGCTAGTCAGTATCGTTAAATGTGGTTTGCATTCTCAGGTCTAAATAAAACTGAGATATAGAGGATTAGTATATAATTTAAAAGAAAGAATAAATGGCAAGCGCGGCATGGCATGTGATTCATTCCCTCAAAGATGATAACAGACATCAGAGGGTTGTCAGTGGGAAGGAGTGCTCCGAACAATCCCTCGGTATCTCCTGCAACGCTGCTTGTTTTCCAAACGTAAAGACTTTGGCCCGATTTCTTAAACAGTGTAAACCTAGGATACCATATTGTTAGTTAGCTAGACACACACAAATGGATTTCATAACAGCATTTGACGCGGTTCTGTGTATGGCTAGGATCCCGTACGGGATCCTAGCCATACACAGAACCGAGTCAGATGCGTTTATGAAATCTGTTTGTGTGTCTAGCTAACTAACAAAATGGTAGCCTAGGTTTACACTGTTTAAGAAATCGGGTCTTTGTCTTCCTTTTGGAGCTAATCAGTAGCGTCGAAAGGGGGGGGGGTTGTGGAAAAGGGCTAGACACTTCTCCCTTATCGTCAGACCAGGCAAGCAGCAAAGCTTTCAGCTGCTTTAAACGTTTGTCTCTCTAAACGAAAAGGTCATACCTACATATACAACTTTAACCTTATCTAAACTCCTGCTAATCTTCTTAAATAAACGCATCTGTAAAGATAACCTTCCCCCTAAACTTGTCTTCAGTATTTGACTGGGATACTCAACAGCATGATCAACCCGTTTACCATGTCTCTGTTCATATACAGTGATATAAAGCATGATCTTTACTAGTCCACTGTAGACTTCCCTCCTAAAGCAGGCACTGTACTTTTTATCAAACCATTTCACTCTACAAGTGAGTCTTTTCTTCAGGAAGTCTAACGGAGTGGGATGAACATCCGCGGCCTTCCCCTCCTTTATAGCATTTTAACGGATGACTACCTTTTCTTCCCCGACACAATGCCTCCTTTTTGCCTTCTTTCCCTAACTTCATGTTCCGGTTCCGGTTTTACGTCACGGACTCCCTCTTCTACTAAGGGCTAGGACGGTTGCCTTCTTACGAAGGACTTGTTTTAGCAGATGTAATCGTTACCCTGAGTGCATGCCCTTACTAACCTCTGTCCGTGACGGGGCGCGAACTCTCGACCTGCCGCCTCAGAGACGTGGACGCTACCATTTTGCCACGGAGACTACCAACTACACCACAGAAGGTCTTAAAAGGGATACACACCTTACAGCTTTTATCTGCTATACCAGGGATGAACGCATTCTATCTGAATGCCAATATTTTCATTTTACAGTTTCCCCAACCTCACTTGTGGCTTCGTTTTCGCATTTAATTCACTCCCAATCTCTTTCCGGACCACCAATAATCAAATAAGAACATTACCATATGTGAAAACATGAAAAATTTTAACCCCGACCGGAACCTGAACCTGGGACATGTAATTACTATGCCAAGATGCTACCAACTACACCATAGAAGGTCTTAAAAAGAAAACACACCTTACAGCTTTTATCTGCTATACTAGGGATGAACGCATTCTATCTGAATGCCACTATGTTCATATTAGTAATTATATGTCCCAGGTTCAAGTCCCAGTCGGGGTAAAAATTATTCATGTTTTCACATATGGTAATGTTCTTATTTGATTATTGGTGGTCCGGAATGAGATTGGGAGTGAATTAAATGCGAAAACGAATCCACGAGTGAGGTTGGGGGAAACTGTAATATGAACATAGTGGTATTCAGATAGGATGCATTCATCCCTAGTATAGCAGATAAAAGCTGTAAGGTGTGTTACCCTTTTAAGACCTTCTGTGGTGTAGTTGGTAGCGCCTTGGCATGGTAATTATATGTCCCAGGCTCAAATCCCTGTCGAGGTAAAAATTATTCATGTTTTCACATATGGTATTGTGCTTAATTGAATATATATATATATATATATATATATATATATATATATATATATATATATATATATATATATATATATATATATATATATATATATATATATATATATACACGCAATAAAAACGTGAAATTAATTATACACTGTTTACCACGAACACCGTGTTCAACAGAGTGCAGCAAAAATTGGATATATTTTAGCATGTCACTGAAAACTCCAGAATTGATCAGCTAGTCAGTATCGTTAAATGTGGTTTGCATTCTCAGGTCTAAATAAAACTGAGATATAGAGGATTAGTATATAATTTAAAAGAAAGAATAAATGGCAAGCGCGGCATGGCATGTGATTCATTCCCTCAAAGATGATAACAGACATCAGAGGGTTGTCAGTGGGAAGGAGTGCTCCGAACAATCCCTCGGTATCTCCTGCAACGCTGCTTGTTTTCCAAACGTAAAGACTTTGGCCCGATTTCTTAAACAGTGTAAACCTAGGATACCAAATTGTTAGTTAGCTAGACACACACAAATGGATTTCATAACAGCATTTGACGCGGTTCTGTGTATGGCTAGGATCCCGTACGGGATCCTAGCCATACACAGAACCGAGTCAGATGCGTTTATGAAATCCGTTTGTGTGTCTAGCTAACTAACAAAATGGTAGCCTAGGTTTACACTGTTTAAGAAATCGGGTCTTTGTCTTCCTTTTGGAGCTAATCAGTAGCGTCGAAAGGGGGGGGGTTGTGGAAAAGGGCTAGACACTTCTCCCTTATCGTCAGACCAGGCAAGCAGCAAAGCTTTCAGCTGCTTTAAACGTTTGTCTCTCTAAACGAAAAGGTCATACCTACATATACAACTTTAACCTTATCTAAACTCCTGCTAATCTTCTTAAATAAGCGCATCTGTAAAGATAACCTTCCCACTAAACTTGTCTTCAGTATTTGACTGGGATACTCAACAGCATGATCACCCCGTTTACCATGTCTCTGTTCATATACAGTGATATAAAGCATGATCTTTACTAGTCCACTGTAGACTTCCCTCCTAAAGCAGGCACTGTACTTTTTATCAAACCATTTCACTCTACAAGTGAGTCTTTTCTTCAGGAAGTCTAACGGAGTGGGATGAACATCCGCGGCCTTCCCCTCCTTTATAGCATTTTAACGGATGACTACCTTTTCTTCCCCGACACAATGCCTCCTTTTTGCCTTCTTTCCCTAACTTCATGTTCCGGTTCCGGTTTTACGTCACGGACTCCCTCTTCTACTAAGGGCTAGGACGGTTGCCTTCTTACGAAGGACTTGTTTTAGCAGATGTAATCGTTACCCTGAGTGCATGCCCTTACTAACCTCTGTCCGTGACGGGGCGCGAACTCTCGACCTGCCGCCTCAGAGACGTGGGCGCTACCATTTTGCCACGGAGACTACCAACTACACCACAGAAGGTCTTAAAAGGGATACACACCTTACAGCTTTTATCTGCTATACCAGGGATGAACGCATTCTATCTGAATGCCAATATTTTCATATTACAGTTTCCCCAACCTCACTTGTGGCTTCGTTTTCGCATTTAATTCACTCCCAATCTCTTTCCGGACCACCAATAATCAAATAAGAACATTACCATATGTGAAAACATGAAAAATTTTAACCCCGACCGGAACTTGAACCTGGGACATGTAATTACTATGCCAAGATGCTACCAACTACACCATAGAAGGTCTTAAAAAGAAAACACACCTTACAGCTTTTATCTGCTATACTAGGGATGAACGCATTCTATCTGAATGCCACTATGTTCATATTAGTAATTATATGTCCCAGGTTCAAGTCCCAGTCGGGGTAAAAATTATTCATGTTTTCACATATGGTAATGTTCTTATTTGATTATTGGTGGTCCGGAATGAGATTGGGAGTGAATTAAATGCGAAAACGAATCCACGAGTGAGGTTGGGGGAAACTGTAATATGAACATAGTGGTATTCAGATAGGATGCATTCATCCCTAGTATAGCAGATAAAAGCTGTAAGGTGTGTTACCCTTTTAAGACCTTCTGTGGTGTAGTTGGTAGCGCCTTGGCATGGTAATTATATGTCCCAGGCTCAAATCCCTGTCGAGGTAAAAATTATTCATGTTTTCACATATGGTATTGTGCTTAATTGAATATATGTATGTATATATATATATATATATATATATATATATATATATATATATATATATATATATATATATATATATATATATATATATATATATATATATACACACGCAATAAAAACGTGAAATTAATTATACACTGTTTACCACGAACACCGTGTTCAACAGAGTGCAGCAAAAATTGGATATATTTTAGCATGTCACTGAAAACTCCAGAATTGATTAGCTAGTCAGTATCGTTAAATGTGGTTTGCATTCTCAGGTCTAAATAAAACTGAGATATAGAGGATTAGTATATAATTTAAAAGAAAGAATAAATGGCAAGCGCGGCATGGCATGTGATTCATTCCCTCAAAGATGATTACAGACATCAGAGGGTTGTCAGTGGGAAGGAGTGCTCCGAACAATCCCTCGGTATCTCCTGCAACGCTGCTTGTTTTCCAAACGTAAAGACTTTGGCCCGATTTCTTAAACAGTGTAAACCTAGGATACCATATTGTTAGTTAGCTAGACACACACAAATGGATTTCATAACAGCATTTGACGCGGTTCTGTGTATGGCTAGGATCCCGTACGGGATCCTAGCCATACACAGAACCGAGTCAGATGCGTTTATGAAATCCGTTTGTGTGTCTAGCTAACTAACAAAATGGTAGCCTAGGTTTACACTGTTTAAGAAATCGGGTCTTTGTCTTCCTTTTGGAGCTAATCAGTAGCGTCGAAAGGGGGGGGGGGTTGTGGAAAAGGGCTAGACACTTCTCCCTTATCGTCAGACCAGGCAAGCAGCAAAGCTTTCAGCTGCTTTAAACGTTTGTCTCTCTAAACGAAAAGGTCATACCTACATATACAACTTTAACCTTATCTAAACTCCTGCTAATCTTCTTAAATAAACGCATCTGTAAAGATAACCTTCCCACTAAACTTGTCTTCAGTATTTGACTGGGATACTCAACAGCATGATCACCCCGTTTACCATGTCTCTGTTCATATACAGTGATATAAAGCATGATCTTTACTAGTCCACTGTAGACTTCCCTCCTAAAGCAGGCACTGTACTTTTTATCAAACCATTTCACTCTACAAGTGAGTCTTTTCTTCAGGAAGTCTAACGGAGTGGGATGAACATCCGCGGCCTTCCCCTCCTTTATAGCATTTTAACGGATGACTACCTTTTCTTCCCCGACACAATGCCTCCTTTTTGCCTTCTTTCCCTAACTTCATGTTCCGGTTCCGGTTTTACGTCATGGACTCCCTCTTCTACTAAGGGCTAGGACGGTTGCCTTCTTACGAAGGACTTGCTTTAGCAGATGTAATCGCTACCTTGAGTGCATGCCTTTGCTAACCTCAGACCGTGACGGGGCGTGAACCCTCGACCTGACGCCTCAGAGTCGCAGACGCTACCACTTGAGCCACGGTGACTACCTTCCCCTAACCTCATGAAGTCCTTATATTCTCTCTTCACCTCTGGTCATTTCGTCCAGTTTTTTCAACTCATTGGCTGTTACATTCTCCTCCTACCTTCATCCCCCCACTTCTGCGACTTTTTTTTTTAAATTGTGACACCAGGACGGGCCAAAAAAAAAAAATCTCCTTTCATCGGGCCTGGGCATGAAGACATCATAGAGAGAAACAGAGATTTGGAGTATTGTGGCTTGTCAGAAGTCAAGGGATAATAAAACATGTGTAACGAATATCCAAGAATATTCGGTGTTGATGTAGGCATAGAAAGAGAACCGTAACTGAAGGAAGTCTTAACATCGAACTGTCACGGACAGTTTTATTAAAGTCCACAAGACCTCTCAGCTATAGTATCGAATCGGGCGGTTGGTCCCATGGGCCAACCTACTGTTTACAATGTTTGCCCAATTATACTGTCATTCTCTTACAAATCCTATGACAGCAGATTTCTAAATACTGTAATATGCCGTGTATTCGGTTAATATAATTTTTTACACTCGCTATCTATCCTCCATTGAGCCTTCCTTGACTCGAAGCTCAGCTCCAGTAGTGGTCTAATTTATAAATTCTATTTTTCACTATCTAAGGCACGATTTCTCAAACTGTGTAAACCTAGGATACCATATTGTAAGTTAGCTAGACACACAAATGGATGTCATAAACGCATCTGACGTGGTTCTGTGTATGGCTAGGATCCCGTACGGGATCCTAGCCATGCACAGAACCGCGTCAGATGCGTTTATAAAATCCATTTGTGTGTGTCTAGCTAACTTACAATATGGTATCCTAGGTTTACACTGTTTAAGAAATCGGGCCTAAGTCCACGTATTTCTTGCATTGGCTCCTGATATAGCATATATTTTCTCCTTTTATCACCTCTTTCGACACTTTTTCTCACATATTCTGCTGACTTTTTAAACCTTTCTCCTCACTCATTCTCAACCTATTTCGCCGACTTTTGAAGCTTCTCTTCTCACTCTTTTTCAGAGCATTTTGCTTCTTTCTCCTCCTCTTCTCTCACATCTCTATATTTCGTTTCCCTGACTCTATTTCTTAGTATTTCACTAAAACATCGGTATTTTATAATTCCTTACATATCGTGCCATGTTTGGCATGTAATATCACATATTCTTAGCTATGCTCCGAGCAATAAATAGTTCGACATACCCGCGGGTTTACTTAGTGACGCATGTAGATACTGCAAAAATTTCTTCATTTCCTTACTCACTAACTTATACTAACCAATCTCCACTCGCGTTCCTCCGAGCAAAATACACTTTCCAGATATGCCCCATACGGTATTTCATCAACATTTATATTTAAATCGCCGAAACTTATATATCACGCTCTGTCGACAATCGCTCCCTTTCGTTCCTAACCTTATATATATATATACATATGTGTGTGTTCGTGTGTGCGTGCGTGCGTGCGCGCGTATATATATATATATATATATATATATATATATATATATATATATATATATATATATATATATATATATATATATATATTAAAAAATGCGTAGCAGCTCTGCATTGTTCTACCAAATAGTTAGCCTCTTTCCAAAACTTGTAGGAAAATTATTTGTGCGCGCTCATCACTGGCCAGTAGGGAAAAAGGTGAAAATTTCACAGCAGAATAAAAATCCCAATGCCCTATGTAAATCTGAGTACTTTAGTAGAGGTTAGAGCTCTCACTATTATATAGGCCTCCGTGGCTCAGCGCATTAAGCTGTAGACTCCTGTTCTACAGGGCTCAGGTTCGAATCATGTCAGTAGGATGTGGAATATTAGGGATTATTTAAAAATGCATAGTTACATGGAATGTTTCTAATAATAATAATAATAATAATAATAATAATAATAATAATAATAATAATAATAATAATAATAATAATAATAATAACAATAATAATGATAATAATAATGATACTAATAACAGGAATTTTAATAATAAAATGAATTAGGAAAACCTTCAAGATAAAGAATAAAATGAGAAACGTGAAATTAATACGAGACAGAACCTTAACATGTTTGACTAATGCAAGAGGAGAGGGTGAGGAGGAGGGGGGTGAATTCCCAGCCGGAGCGTCAAGAATCTACCAAGAAGAGCGAATAAATGATGCATTGTGTCTCATCATCCAGCCAGAGATGATAATATCGAAGGGATGATGAATCTAAGAAAAGGGAAAACTTAATAATTCTCAACAGGTGTGACAACACGTAAGATTGGGGTTCCGACACCTGCCAGACATTTTGCCCACTATTTGGACATTTAACATTCTCCCGGACATATAACATTCGAGCCGGACATATAAAATTACTCAATGATTTAGCAGGAGGCAGCGCCGATGGCGAAAACAATCTGGCCAGACACACCGTGGCGAGCGCGCTGCGTGAAAAATGGTGAATATATTTAGGACGACACTTCCCCATGGCTGGAAGGCTTCTCTATGATGCAACATTTCGCATTCCTTATTTACAAGGGATCAACCACTCGCTCAATCACAACATTCCCATCCCATCTATTACTCACGAGGTCGACCACCAACAAAACACACACACACACACACACACACACACACACACACACACACACACACACACACACACACGCACGCACGCACGCACGCACGCACGCACGCACGCACGCACGCACGCACGCACGCACACACACACACACACACACACACACACACACACACATATAAGAAAAAAAAGACGAGAAAATGAGTAAGGAAATTCCATTTATATACAACATCCATAATGACAATTTCTTCAAAGGTAAATTATTCAGCAAACAATTACATATATCACTAATGCAACGACATTTTAAAGCAATTAAACACGTAGATAAAAAGAAAGATATGACCATGATACGTACTTATTAGTCTTAGAGAAAACATCTAGATATATTTATGGGAGTGACAATTATCACCGAACAGTGATATTACAGACGACGTTATTATCACCATCCCATAAAGGCAATTGAGAAATAACAATAAATTATTTTAGATTCTCTGTGAAAATACCGAAAAACATATTATCACCGACAGGTGATAACAAAGTCACTGTTCTTTTCACTGTGCGGTGACTAGGTTAGGTTAGGTTAGGTTAGGTTCTTTTCACTGTGCGGTGACTATAATGGAATCAGTAATATCACTGTACGGTGATAATACACACAGCCTATATTTATATACGCTTACCTACTTATAGACAAACCCATATACCCTTATGTGAACAGACAGACACATGAATCACAAACACGCATACA
>JAXCGZ010014098.1:22500-30000 GCA_037179515.1 Halocaridina rubra | reverse complement strand
GTCGTATTATAGAGAATTGATATTAAACAGCGTGTATCCCATAACCTTTTGATGAATAAGAAAGTTCTAAGATGTTTTAGAACTTTACTGTTAGAGACAGCGAGTTTTTATTTTCGCGCTATGCAGGCGGTAAGAGTAGAATCGAGTGAATTTGTACTGTGATGGGGTAGGGGGGTTTAAGTGTAATCCTAACGTAGCGTAGAGGGGAAGAAAAGAAGTTGTTGTGTAGCCTTAAAGCACCCTAGTGGGAGTAGAGGGGGCCCTAGGACTGGTGACGCAGTCATGTGACCACACGGCCCAACCGCGGGTCTACACACACACTCCATCAGAATGAGGAGGAAGGGAAATGCATGAGCAATAAATAGAGAAATGACTAAAAAGGAAGTATACAGAAAGAAAGGGAGTGAGTGTTTTGAAGTGATAAGAGTGTGAGAGAGAAAGGGTATGACTGACAGGGGGTATAATGGGGGGATTGCTTTCGTGCGTGGAATCCCAGGAAAGTCCGTTGGGGTAGCATGATGGGGAAAGTCCGTTGGGGAAGCATGATGGGGAAGGAGTCTGCGAAGATTCTTCCCCTACTCCACAGTGTCTTTATCTGGCCATATCACTGTATTTTTATGGGAGGTAATGTCCTGTGGCAATATCTATTGAGGGATATTTTTGAGAAAGTGATACTCCACCTGGCCAGATATGGTTGGGATGCCGAGTTTGCTTTATTTTTGTTTTGTCCCGTACTCACCAATATGATTATTATCCGATGTTCGAGAATTCCAAGATAGATATTAAGTGATAAAGGACGTGAATCGATGAATGATTCTTTAGTTTCCTTTCTAGCTGTAGGATATACATTATTTGTACGAAGGGATATGTTAGACAGATAAAATGAAACATTGAAAGTTTTAGCCATAATAATGTTTGTCACAATTTTTTCAGCTTGGTCATGAAGAAGGGAGTGTAAATTCACAAGAAATGACAACAAGAATGTGAATCAGCTGTTTCCTGTATTTGAAAGAGACGAAGTTAATCCAGAAACCGAAAAGGCAGGGGAGGAACAGCTCTTACATGCAAAACTCCCTGCAAAAGCTAGCCAGTTGAAGGCCAGAAAACAGATATTGGGCAGTATTTTGGGGCAGGAAAAGAAAAGAGAGTAAAATAAAAAAGTTGGTCAAAAACCTACCCGATTGTAAGTATGCAAAGGAGAAAAATGTACAACTCCCCCATGTCTCCTGAGATAGTTCTGTTGAATAGTCACTTAAAACAAAATTCAAATTTTAGATAGTAGAAGAATATATATATATATATATATATATATATATATATATATATATATATATATATATATATAATATATATATATATATATATATATATATTAATTTTTCATGTACAACTTCTCAAGAGATTATGAAACTTAAGCAAAATGCATTCTTTAATATTGCAAATGAAATGTGATCTTTAATTTTATTGCCGCATACACAAAGACAAACTTTTCATATTTTTTTTCAGATACGTAGTTTTTTTTTTTTTGTGTTGAAAAAATCTTTAATTATCTAGAGATAATTATTGTTAAGTACTATCATATCATGAAATTTATAATTACAATTGAACTAAGTAAGGTAATGGAGATTCTCAGAGCTTATATGTTGAGTTTGAAATTTAAAAATAATGATACTTAAGTCCTTTTAAGTCGTTTATTAAGAAAAGATAATAGTAATTTTGTTGATAGTAGTAGAGATATTGTCACATGTGATTGTAGTATTTTGTTTTTATTTCATCAGGGGTGTGTTGACTTATAGCGAGAGTGTGTTTCGACTCAACCCTCTGATTTATAGAAAGAGAAAAGATTGTCATAAAAGACAAGGATGTGCATGCTCATTTCAGTAAAGTCCTTTGCAATGTTAAACAGAAAGGAATGGATTTGTGCTTCAATGTTTCTGCAGTTGTACACTAAGTTATTTTCTTTTATTCTTCTTTAGATGTTAGAAAATGATTGCAGTTGCGCTCTGCCCCTGTGTATAGATGGGCAGGAAGTTAAGTCATAAAAAAAAGGGCCTTATAAGCGAAATTTACGTTTTTTTTAAGAAAAGTAAATTCTCTCTCTCTCTCCCTCTCTCTCTCTCTCTCTCTCTCTCTCTCTCTATATATATATATATATATATATATATATATATATATATATATATATATATATATATATATATATATATATATATATATATATATATATATATATATATATATATATCATCCTTTTACCCTTTACATACTGAACAATGTTATTTCTCTATGTTGACAGAGTATTATGATCATTGATTCTTTTTAGATTTCCTTGCAAATGTGCTAGATGATAAGTGTGCCCAAGTTTTATTTCAGTTGATAACTTTTTGCTTGCTGATATTGCATAAATAGTGATAAGACATCAGTAGAACTGATTATTGTATGAGTTTTTCTGCCACATATTGCAAGTGTTTTAGAATATAGATAAAGCTCCCGGTGACAAAGTGGGCAACCAGAAAATTGATGAATATACTTCTACATATATACAGATATATATATACATATTATGACTGCAGGAATTCGAATAGCCAAAGGAGACAGTGTTAGAAAGAGCATCGTTGTGAAGTATGAGTGTAAGACTCTGTTTTTACTTCAAAATGCCAGTCTCAATTGCATATGCGCTGCTATTCCTGAATATTAGTATTGTTATTATTATGTTGGCTGTTATTGTTGCTATCACTGCATGGCCTTTTTCATAATTGTTATGTTTGTAAATGCTATCAGCAGTAACCAAATGATTTGTATCTTTTATCTTGAATTTATGCTTGATGTTACTGTAATCACTGCTAATAGGAATATCTCTTTAGTGGCTGTTCTCAGCATTTAATGACTGTTCTTTTTTATATCTATAGTAGAGTAATGTTATGTATCAGTTACTCAGCTAAGTCCTAAGTATCTTGGAATAATAATCTAATGGTGTAGACACATACTTTAAATTACCACCCTATTTCCAGGCAGCCCCGACCTGCAATTTTCAAATTTGATTTTCACTGACCAGTCCTTTTTACCCATGGGAGAGATTGCAATCGCCTGGAGATGCAGGGAGGCGAAGTATACCCTCGGGATGCTGACAAAAGGACATTGTTTGTACCCAGAGGTCATATGTATTCTTTCTGCATTTGTATAAGCAACATTAGGCTCTAATTTCCGGCCTTGGAATCTACTTCAGTATGATCGTATTTTTCAGCTATTGAAGTGAGATTCGCCTTATGTGAGGAGGAGCGTGAGAGATGGTTAGAATCAAGGGCCACCTCAAAAGTCACATGAAAGCGGACGGAAGGGGTTCTGGTTAAGGCGGTAGATGCATCGATGCCCTCCCTTTTGTCTTGCCAGTCCCCAGATAAGAAGAGGATTCGTGGTACGTGTACAAACCCGGGCTTACCTTAAAGTGGTCAGGCGAAGGTCCTGGGAAATTAGAAGGAAGAATGAGATGGCAAGTCCCAGGCAATGATAACCCTTGGGGTGGCTGGGGAAATGAAAATCCCCGAAAAAATTAAAAAATGAAAAACGGGAAAGAAAGAATCCCTATATATATCATAACTTTAGTGAAAAGAGAAAGAAAGATTATGAAAACTCCCTCATTAGTTAAATTACAAAGCATGTGCCCCCACGTATTAGAACTGAAAGAAAATGTCCACACTGTCTTTGACCACGATGTGAAAAGACAAAATTTCTATATTTTTTTTTTAGCTTTAAGATAATTTTAAGTGAAAAAAACTCAGAGTCTCCCTTAGATGTAAGTTTATTAGAATAAGTGTAATTGATAAATTGTACAAGTTGCAAAAATCATAATAAGTTGTTTTCTGCTTAAATGTTATCATTGTTTTGAATCATGGTTTAATCTTTGTGTTCATTGAGTTCGCAGAAGAAACCACTCATTTAGTTCCTAGGTTGAGGGGTGGTATGCAGATCTTTGTGAAGAAAAATCACAGACAAATGTGTTTTATATTATGTTCATTGAGTTCTGTACTAGCCTGCTGGCTAGTACAGTGGTAACGCGCTGGCTTCGCATTCACGAGGTCGAAAGATCGGTCCCCGTCCAAGACCGAGAGTTTAAGCTGTTTACTGGCAGGAACTGCTGTGGGTGGACATCACAGTGGGGGGTTGGGGCTTGTCCTGGCTGACGAATACCCATTGTAAAATGGAAATAAAGTTTATTATTATTATTATTATTATTATTGAATAGTAATTACATATTGTAATTGTGAATGTTTTTAACTTTTCACACCATGACAAATGTTTTGTTTTAAAAGTGCTTGCATACATCATGTCCAAATGTACTGCGTGCTGTTTGATTAATGAAATAGCTTAATTAGCTTTGTTCTTAAGTAATTTTGCCAGTACGTACTAGTTATATGTTGCAATTGAGTAAACTTCTGTTTGATTTTGTGATTCTAATTACAATGCTTATTATAAAGAACATATTTTTCTTTGTCAGCTTTTTGCATAGTAATTCTGATATTGCTGTAATCTGTTTAGACAATTGTATGAGATTGTAATAGTTTCACAAGTCAGTTTTTTAGACAGTTCTGCCCCGTTTTAGTAAAATAATGATAGTTAGAAAATTATAAGGCTCTCATAGAAGTAGTTATGCTCTCTCTAAAATATGAGATATTTCAGTTTGGTGGTGGGGAGTGTCATAAGGCATATTAAAGATGCCTATAAGTGCCGGATGGCAGTGACGCGCTCGATACCCACCGACCGCCACGGGTAGTAACAGAGCCAGTCAGTGAGAGTTCAGACCTTGTCAGGGGCAGACGTCATGTCCACAGCTTAGTAGTCTCCCCCTTGGGGCCGGGAATCTGGAACCGACAGTGACAGGAACTATATAGTAATGGGAGTTCTGAGGCATTAATTGTTAATCTAGAAATAAACGCATATAAAGAAGATGCATATCTGTTATCACCGACCACGCTACCAAGTTAAAAATATACATAATTCAGGTGAGAAGCACGGTACCAAGAGAGAATAACACCACGACAGCTGGTGTCAAATAGTGGAAAAAGCCCCACGACACTGGTGACGCTCGGTGGAATAATGTCTACATGACACATACATACATACATGCGTACATATATACATACATACTACATACATACATACATACATACATACATACATACATACAAGGAAATGTTCAGAAATATTTATGTAACCTAAGTGAGGCCAAAGCTTGAATATGCTGGCCCCTTTAGGAATCCGCACTTGAAAAAGCACGTAGTTAAGCTGGAAAAAGTTCAAAGACATGCCACGAAACTGGTGCCAGAAATACGCAATCTCTGTTATGATGAGAGGCTGAGGGAATTATCAAACCCATCCTGAAAAGTGGAAAAGAGTTGCAATTTCCCACACGTTTTTACTCCCAGCTAGAAGACTGAGGGGGGATATGGTGACAGTCTTTAAATTTCTTTATGGTTATGATAGAGTGAATAGGGATCGATATTTTGATATGGTTGGCACTAGAACTAGAGGACACAGTTTGAAGCTTTGAAAGAAAACTTTTTTGCAGGATGTAAGGAAGTGCATTTTTAGTGTAAGATTAGTTGATAATTGGAATTTGCTAAGTGAGGAGATAGTTAATGCTAACTCGATCCATGGTTTTAAGGACATATAAGATAAGTATCACTAAGTATAAAATGGAACCGAGCAGAAGACAGGCAGTTAGGAGCTTTGGGCTCTCTCCCGTTAGCACAATTGAATAATTACAATTAGGTAATTACATACATACATACATGCATACATACATACATACATATATACATATATACATTAAATGCAACAAATTGAGAAAAGAAATATCTATCATTAGAATTTCATCCTTTCCTATAATTAGGAATCATATTAATTGCTTCCATAACCCCGCTTGGGGTACTCGACACGATCTTACAGAGAAAACATCATACTGCGACACAAACAACAACAAAATTCACTCTAAATATCCGCTAACTCCTCTTCTCTGTCTCTGCCTTCTTCCCTTACTCAATTTTTTGTTGCTTAAATATATGTTTTACTCTATTTTTTGTTATTGTTTCTTTTCTTTTTTGTTTGTGTTGATGAACATAGAGCCTATATTAAATTCTTTCAGATGTCTTCATCAATCATAGGTCGAGATTTCAAGAGAGAGAGAGAGAGAGAGAGAGGAGAGAGAGAGAGAGAGAGAGAGAGAGAGAGAGAGAGAGAGAGAGAGAGAGAGAGAGAGAGAGAGCTAATTAAGGCTTACGTATCTCATTTTCTCGTCTGGGGATTATTGCGTCTCTCTTTCTTCCCCCCTTCCATTTTATGCCTTTATTATTATTATTATTATTATTATTATTATTATTATTATTATTATTATTATTATTATTATTATTATTATTATTATTATATTTATTATTATTATATTTAGAGAGGATAGACAAGTAAACATGGGAATGGTAATGGGGTTCTCTAGGGAAGAGGTGATGCGTGCCTTAAAGAAAATGAAGAATGGGAAGGCAACAGGACCTGACCTGATTCCTGTTGAAGTTTGGAAAGCCTTAGGAGAGGAAGGAGTAGACATCTTGTATGATCTTATGGCAAATATCTCTGAACAGGAAAAGATACCAGAAGAGTGGCGGGAAAGTATATTAATACCTATATTTAAAGGTAAACGTGATGTCCAAGAATGCAGCTGTTATAGAGGCATTAAGCTAATGTCTCACACGCTGAAGATACTGGAGAGAATGATGGATGGCAGGCTAAGAGAAGAAGTGAGAATAGGGAAACAACAGCTGGGGTTTATGGAGGGAAGCGGAACAACAGATGGAATATTTGTATTAGGCAGCTGATGGAGAAATTCAGTGAAAAACAACGAAAATTGCACCTGATTTTCATTGACCTTGAAAAGACCTATGCCAGAGTGCCAAGACAGGAAATATGGAGATGTTTGAGGGAGAAGATGGTACCGGAAAAGTATGTTAAAATTATTCAGAAGATGTATAGAAGTGTGTATACCAGAGTGAGAAGCAGTGTTGGAGAGACAGATGGATTTGAGGTAGGAGTGGGATTACATCAGGGGTCAGTACTCAGTCCATTCATCTTCAACGTGGTGATGGATGTAATGACCAAAAATGTGAGAGAAGCAGTGCCATGGTGCATATTATATGCAGATGACATTGTATTGTGTGCAGAGAGGAGGGAGGATATGTAGGAGAAGTTGGAGGGATGGAGAGCAGCACTTGAGGAGAGAGGCATGAGGATAAGCAGGTCAAAGACCGAATATATGTGTACCAACATTGTTGAGGACTTTGAACATAGCATAAGAATGGATGGGGAAGATATAAAGAGAGTACAGAAGGTCAAGTACTTGGGGTCCATAGTAGAGGCTAGTGGAAGCATGGATCAAGAAGTGAGACATCGCATTCAGGCAGAATGGAATAACTGGAGGTCTGCATCTGGTGTTCTCTGTGACAAGAAGGTACTCTT
>JAXCGZ010014098.1:0-10000 GCA_037179515.1 Halocaridina rubra | reverse complement strand
GCTACCATAATAGCATACAAAACCATTAATTCTTTACTGGTTTTAAAGAAAACAATATATTCACAATAAATGAAGAATAAGCAAGACAAATACAGTACTGTATGTATTCCTTAAATTGTGGGCAACCACAAAAGTTGCAATGCTTATTACTGATTAACAATTAATATGGTAACACTCTATTTAGGATAAAGGAAGAATCTACGAGATAAATACAGTATTCATTCACTTTTAGTTATCAAGAACTTTGCAATGAAAAAAAAAGGGTGCAAAACCACCTTTTGAGGTATTTGCAACTTATAATTCAAAACACTTTATCCCCAACATATGAAGAATTAGCAAGATAAATACGGTATGCATTCATTAAATTGTGGTTAACAAGAAATATTTGCAAAGCCAACTGGGAAAAATTACCTTTTAAATATTTGCAATTTTTTTTAGCAAATAGCTTTATTGACGAGTTTTTGACGTAAAACACTTTATTTACGATGATAGAAAGGGGTGAAATGAAATTAGAATTTATTAGGAAAAGAGATAGATTTTTACGGGCTCATAACCAGGATGAGATTTTCGTTTATCACATTCAATTAAAATAAACTTCTCAGCAATGTATATCAGCTGTAATTTACAGGTTAAGGAATTAACTTTGGCATGTGAGATTCCAGCTTGGTAATCTACAAAGTTTCTTGTGTATGGGAATGGAATCTGAGAATAGAAATCCATAAGATTTATCCAGTAACGAATGTAACTAATTCTCGAAAATAAACCAATTTGCTTGACCCACGAGCTTTACCATACACTATCCCTCACCTTGTTGTGCTAGATGAATTCCTGTGAAGATGCCACGTAATTAAGATTTGAAATAAACTTAGACTACCCAGGCGAGATGTTGCCTCTGGGCAGTCTCGGCGCCAAAAGAGAGCGTCTCCTTCTTCCTCCTGGTGAGTTCATCTGTAGGATACATTTCTAGAGCAGTAATTGGCTCTGATATCATTTTAAGGACTATTTTAGTGGTGGTCCCTGGCAGGCAATTTTAGCAGAGATGCAAGGGAGAGACAGTATTTTTAGGTGCAACAAGTGGAAGCAAATAAAATAAAACGAGAATAATAATGAAAAGTTAGGTTACTGGTTCTTTTTTCTCTCTCATAATTTTCTTGGCTCGTAGCAGACAGAAAAATAGGAGCAGCCTCTATATCGGGGCTATACTTCTACACGTACAAGAAGAGTGAATAAGGTATTTAAAATTAGCTATAAGCTAAAATACAAATTGCAAATAATCATAATCTGCGAAAGTCAAGAAGTGGGAATTAATTTTTTTAGTTAGAAAATAACAGTTATGTTAAAGGGAATTATTTTTTTAGTTAGAAAATAACAGTTATGTTACTAATTTATTTAATAAGGCATCTAACAGCCTCTGTTGACATTGAGCGAAACACTCTGTCACAGAACAGAACCCTGTGGAACACATCTGCTAAAAGGGAATGAGCTAGATGTTAAGCAGTCAACAGCCACAGATATAAAATGGTCAGAAAGAAAACTGGAAATCAGATAACAGAGAGAATGGTTGAAGTCATAGGGCAGGGAGTCTGGCCAACAGGGCCTTTTGCCACTCTGTTAAAAGCTTTAGAGATATCAAGAGCGACGACAAAGAATTCTCCATAGTTCCTCAGAGAGAGATAACCATACATGAGTAAGGACAGTAGGTCACCAGTGGATCTTGACTTTGTCAACGATTCTTCATTTTTCCTCTACCTTTATTTCACAACCTTCATCTGCTTCTTGTCATCAGTCTCGTATAACTCTTTCTGCTACTTTTAACTCCGATTTGCAGAGGGTATCTGAGTGGGGCACCCAAATTTTATATAAATATAATGCCTCCAAGACACAGTTTCTGATTATCTCGTTATCTCCTTCTCATCCTGATAACCCTATTGTCTTTGAAACTAAAGAAAATTTCCCTCTTAATTCTAATGGCCTATTATAAATCCAGATAGCCTCTAGCTTGTCTTGGAGGAGTCACATAATCCTAATTTCCAAATCAGCATCCAAAAAATTGGGAGTTCTGTTCGTTTTCGTCATTACTTTTCCTATTTTCTGTTATATTAAATCTATAAAGGTCTTATCCGTCCCTGCTTAGAATACTGCTCGAACATCTGGGGTGCTTTTCCTTATACTTTTTTCCTTGATAAGGTTGTGTCTAAGACAGTCAGACTCATCACTGACCTTTTTTTTACCTTTAATCTAAATTCACTTTCTCTTTGTTGTAAGATATTATCCCTTTCTTTTTTTTTGTCGTTACCAGTTCCATTGCTGCTTTGATGAGTTGGCGAGTTGCATCCCACCCCTACTGTTGAGGCCGTGTAACACTCGCCAAGCGGCCTCTTCTCACATGTACTGTGTGGAGATTTGTAGCTCGCGGATTGGTCGGTGCAGCTACCTCCAGACTCTGGAACTCTCTTCATCTTTCCATCTTTCCTAATTCTCATAACCTATCTTCCTTTAGAACGCGGATCTATTGTCATATCAGGGCCTAATCCTGCCTTATCTCTAGGACCCCAGTACTTCGACTGTTCTTTCAGCTTGTCCTTTTCCTATTGAGTATCACTTCCCTAGTTCTACTTGTCCTTAACCTTCTACTTTTTTGTGTATTAGTGTTTTCTTGGTGCCCGGACATGATGAGGGTAATTTTCTTGCCTGTCTCATTGTCACACTCATGAAAAAAGAAGTTAATTAATAATTAATCCATATTTTTTTTTAATACACGATGATATATCTATATTGTCAGATAATTGAAAATTAGAAGAAAAACTAAGATAGGAAATTAATTTTCAAGTATATGTGCATAAATACATATAAACCTCTTGTTGTATGGGAGTTGACCGAGTCTATGTGCACACTCATTATAACCTTTACTTCAACTCAGTGCTAACTAATATCCTTCTTACAAACATGCCATTCATCTCCTCTGTTTTCCCTCAGTTGTTCCGCAACCACGCGCATGTAAAGATTTAGTACGAGGGATCTGGTTGAAACTGTCACATCAGGATTTCCTTCAGCTTTGACCCTTCTTAGGTGGCTGATACGAAGAGGGGATCCTATAGCCATCGTGCTCAGCCTCCTTTAGACTTTTTCGACAGGGAACTTCAGAGATAGAATATTGCTTCCGTTCCCAAGATATATTTACATCTATATACAATTTTATCACACACTTACATTGGTCTTTATTTTCAAGAACACTGCTCCACCACTCTTCTAGCAAATATAATCTCCAATGAATATCATATTCCAATTAAAGTCATAAAGTGAAGAATTCCTAGGATGGAATTTATATGTATAAGAAAGAAACAATGACTACGTTCTCTTTCGCCATGAAAACTGGATTGGTATAGAGAGAACAGTTGAGTGTCTACCTTCAAGTAAAGGCCTATGTCAACTGAGGAGGCTCAACGAATGCTTTATTCCATGTGTGGAGATTACAGTGGAATTCATTTTTCATAAGCACAAACTTCAACAAGGGCAAAAGTATCTATACCATACAATTAATAATAATAATAATAATAATAATAATAATAATAATAATAATAATAATAATAATAATAATAATAATAATAATGATAATAATAATAATAATAATAATAATAATAATAATAATAATAATAATAATAATAATAATAATAATAATAATAATAATAGTAATAATAATAATAATAAAAACAATAATAATAATAATAATAATAATATATAACTAGAGTCAGCTCATCAGGTTGTGTGATTATATAATTTGATAAACATTGTCATTGATGATGAAGTGTGTTAGGACATGAGGGTTTGATAATTACAGGAGAGTCTTTCATATTTTTTTATTATTATTATTATTATTATTATTATTATTAGTAGTAGTAGTAGTAGTAGTAGTAGTAGTAGTAGTAGTAGTAGTAGTAGTAGTAGTAGTAGTCACCATGGCTCAATTGGTAGCGTCCGCGACTTAGAGGCGTCTGGTCGAGGGTTCGCGCCCCGTCACGGTCTGAGGTTAGCAAGGGCATGCACTCAGGGTAACGATTACACTGCCAAAACAAGTCCTTCGCAAGAAGGCAACCGTCCTAGCCCTTGGTAGAAAAGGGAGTCCGTGACGTACAACCGGAATTATTATTATTATTATTATTATTATTATTATTATTATTATTATTATTATTATTATTATTATTATTATTATTATTATTATTATTATTATTATTATTATTATTATTATTATTATTTTCAACAGCAGTAGTAGCAGTAGTAGCATTTTAGTCATTTTTGTTGTCGGTGTCGTCGTCAGACGTTAGAAGCCAGAGTCTGGTGAGAGTTGGCTTCTTCTAATTAGTGTCGCCAGAGAAGCATATCATTACGTCTCAGAATAGTAAGAAAATGTCTCAGCTCCTACCGTAATAAGTTTATCTTCTTTACCTACTATCCTCTCTCTCTCTCTCTCTCTCTCTCTCTCTCTCTCTCTCTCTCTCTCTCTCTCTCTCTCTCTCTCTATCTATCTATCTATCTATCTATCTATCTATCTACCAACTTTTCTTATTTCTCCTTGTTTATCTCCCATGAGCTATTCCTACGCAGTGTACTTGTTAGTTTTTCTCTCTTCACTTCTTTGTATTGCCTTCTGTATTTGTACTTTGCTTCTCTTGTATACTCTTGTTTATGTTAAATCTTCTAAGTGTATTTTTAATGTGGTGTTGCTGTTCTAGTTTGGCTTCTGGACTTAACCTTATTTTCTTCTTCTTCTTTTTTTTTCATTTTGTCGTGTCAACCTGTTTATTGCTCCTCACAATTGTTTTATTTTCTGCGCTAATTTTTTCTTTGTATTTAATTTTATTTTTCTATTTGCTGTATCGTTGTACGAATTCTCAGCTTTTTTTCTCTTTTTCTCTTCTCTCGTTTGTTTACATCTTTATTCAGTACCATTTCTTTGTTTTTCTTGCATCCATTTTATATACGAGTATATTGAATTTTCTGAACATAAAACTTACAACTCGGATTTACTGTGTTTGAAATCCGCATGCACTCGTATAGGCAGTAGAAAATTCTTGAGCAACATTCTGTATACATTTCCTATTTGAATAAGCTATAACAGATACATTAGGCGATGTGTCACAGCCTTGTCGATAGATGATCTATTTTCACATGGGGTCGAGGTTTCTCAATAGATTCATCGGAGACTCATGGTTGAATTTGTCTATACATTTTACGGCCGTATGAATTTTCATGCATTAATCATCTCCTTCGATCCAGGCTTAGGACTGGCACCGAGATGAGCTGTCTTGTCATGCCATGGCTGGGTAAGAAATGTGCTACGTCGATATACGCGCATTCAGCGTTTGCGCAATGCACATGAAACATAATATTCATTGCTTTATATATTTCAGTCAACAGTGGTTGTATATATGTTGTACATCCACAGGAAATGGAAGCACATGTGATTCCGAGCTCTCGACCGTGTAACAAGCCATCTACAGGAATAAACTTCCATTATTGTATCAATATATCAAATTTATAAACTAAAATCCTATAATTTTTCAATGCGATGCAAGCTTTCAACCGTGTAACAAGAGAGCTGCTTGCTAGGATATTTTTGAATTATTGCATCCATAATTCAGAATTAAAGACAAATCCTATCATTTATTTTTCCGAATAACGAATACTACATTCCACCGTATAGGTTTCAAGCCTGTATTTTGTGTCATATATTTGGCATTAATGGTATAAATTAGCATTATTACATTAGTAAGTATTGACTATTGTCAAAGAGGCGTGTAACCTTCACTCTTTGTACTGAATGGAAGTATGTGAATTTTTATTTCTCCAACTGGTTTATAATATGTGTTCATTTTTATTTTATTTGTAACTTTGTTGTAGGAATTGTCCTTGAGAGAGTGCTTCCTTGTTCAGTTGATATTGGCAGTTTTTGGTGTATACTACTACTACTACTACTACTACTACTACTACTACTACTACTACTACTACTGATGATGATGATGATGATGATGATGATACTGCTAATGATACTATTGTACTACTGCTAGTACTACTAATACTACTACTACCACCACTATAACTCTGCTACTGCTGCTACTGTAATATAACTAGTACTATTATCACTACTACTACCACTACTATTACTATTGCTACTACTACTACTACTGTTGCTGCTGCTGCTATTACTACTACTACCACTACTACTGTTATGATTACTCCTACTACCACTGGCATTCTCTTCTGATGAAAAAAAACATATGGGAAACATCTCCTCGTAGCTTATTTAGGCCACCGGCATAGCTATTCATTAAGTTCTTTGGAAATTAAACAAAGTGGACAACCTCACTTTCATCCACTCGACTTATTTCTATTAAACTTTTTTCTTAATCATACTTTCAAGATCTTTATCCTTTAAGTTTAGATACTGAACATATTCTACCTAACTCTGAAACCATGCATTGCAGAAGCTCATGAGTACTCGATATTTTGGCTCCACGATTTAAGCAAGTTTTCATAAAAGATGCTATTTTGTTCAAAGTATTATAATATCTTTCCCTTATCGTTCTTTTTTTTAAACAATTCATATGCTTTAGCGCACTGGCTTGAGGCAGGTGGGTCAAAGTTTCTGATGTCAGAGAATGCTTTCTGGTCTCTTCTTATTCCCAACTCTGGCTCTCGAGTTAGCTTGTGCCCTGTCAGACTTGTTAGCTGTCATGTAAGACATCACGTCTCCAGTAAGTTGTTGAAAGAAATCCTCAACGGCAACATCATGGCTGACCTCCTGCAATACCTTTGCAGTTACAACTTGGACTTCATCTTTTCTTAAGCTCACCAATCCTCTCCCATAGCATGATGCTTATTCATAATAGAATCTTTATGTGGGCACATATTGAGTAGCTCTTCATTTGACCAACCATACCGAAAGATAGTGAGCATAGCATTGACCTGGATATTAAGATTTAAGGTTTTTACTTGATTAGTAAATATGTGAGCCAGTTAGAGGTTCTAACATCCTAAGTCATTTGTATCATCCTTTTCGTTTTAGAAGAGACTTTGGGTAACAATCTGTGAATTTATTCCATCTTCTCACTAGAGAAACTTTTGGCGATAAGTTTTCGTATTTTTTTTTAGTGTTGAAGTCTATTATTATCAGCTGATATGTCTTGTGCGTGTGAGCAATAATATTATAGATCTGACCCTAGGGATATGATAATAATAATAATAATAATAATAATAATAAGAATAATAATAATAATAATAATAATAATAATAATAATAATAATAATAATAATAATAATAAAAATAATAATAATAATAATAATAGTAATAATAATAATAATAATAATAATAATAATAATAATAATAATAATAATAATAATAATAATAATAATAATAATAATGATAATAATAATAATAATAATGATAATAATAATAATAATAATAATAATAATAATAATAATAATAATAATAATAATAATAATAATAATAATAATAATAATAATAAAACCAGCAGTGGTGGCAATTTTGTGCCTAAATAAGCAGTAGTATTTGTGATAGAAAAACCTATGCTTATTTTTTTTTATTTATGTTTTTGTTTCATTGCAGGACAGGGCGGGCAAGTCTAACCTCACTCTTTGGACAAATATCAAGCATTCCTAAATTCATCAATCTCTTCGCAAAATTTCCAACATAACAAAACGTAAAAAAAATATTCCTTCTTGGAGAGGGAGGCGAATAACCACGGAAATTAAAGCTTGCAATTTATTATGCACACCAGCGCCACGTGCTATTTCTTTTTAATAAGGAAACGAGTAAACTTCAAGAACACAAATGATGATGGCAATTCTCTTAAACCTGGAGACGAATGCAGTGTATTGTCGTTGAAAGGAAAGCGAATACCTGCATAAACTCCTCCTCCTATCTGAAACCCAGCTGTCTATACATGCTTCCACTGACCCATTTCAAATCTCTCACTATAATCTGTATACTCGTTTTTGTTCCAAAGGTTGGGTCTGTGCATACTGCAACATTAACACTCCTACTGCGAGGTTCAAGGACCATGAATCTCCTGACTTTGATGTTCTCTGGTTAAAAGTCTATCTCTCCACTACCACTATCTTCCTTTGCTTCTGCTACTGTTCTCCAAACTCCACCGAGTTTGTGTCTTTCTTTGAATATCTGTCCTCGTGCCATGAGTCCTTGCTATCTTCTCGACCACATGCCGAAGTTCTCTACATTGGAGACTTCAGTGTACACCACAGTGAGTGGCTTCATTCTTCTCACACAGATGTGGGCGGAAGCGAGGCCCTTGCTTTCTCTATTACTCACGATCTGGAGCAAATTATCAAATATCCTCCTCGTGTTCCTGATCATCACGAACATGCTGCAAATACTCTTGACCTATTTTTTACTTCTAACCCTTCAAACTACTATTATTCTGTGTTTTCCCCTCTTGGTAAATCTGACCACTCTATGATCTCAGTCTCTTCCATTTTTGCTCCCCCACCACCAATCCCTCCTACACAGCGCCGCCTTTGGCACTTCGAGCGTACCCAATATGAAAATATGCGTAACTCTCTCTTTGACTTCCCATGTGATGACTTCCTCTTTCAGTCCCGTAACCCTGATCAGGTAGCTCTAAAAGTTGCCGAGATCATGATCGCGGGAATGGAGGTGTACATCCCCTCTTCAACAAAAACTTTCTCTCCTCCTAAACCTTGGTTTGACAGTGCCTGCTCCATGGCTATCCAGGCTAGGAATCGGGCTCACCCATCTTACAAAGCCTCTTCTTCTGATTTAACTCGCTCTGCTTTTATTATAGCTAGGAATCGCTGTACTGCTCAGATTCAGAGGTCTAAGCCCACTGACAAATGCTTCTGGTCCTTAGCCAAAAACCTCTCCAAAAACTTCTGTAAAACAAGCTTTCCCCCTCTCATTCATTCTGATGGTTCTATAGCTTGCACTCCCACTGACCAAGCCACTCTCTTTGGCTCTCATTTTTCTGCCAACTCTTCTATCAACGATTCCAGCACACCTGTTCCTCAGTCTTTACCCCTCTCTAACCCTATACCCTCCCTTATCCTTTCTTCACGCAAAGTTCATAAGGTTCTTCGCTCGCTAAAGATGAACAAGGCATCTGGTCCCAATGGTATCCCTGCAAGGTTCTTTAAGGTGTTTGCAGATGAACTGGCTCATGTGCTTTGCCCTCTTTTTCACCTCATTCTGTCAACCAGTATCTATCCTTCATCTTGGAAGCATGCTATAGTTTAATCTGTTCCTAAGAAGGGTGACCGCTCTATTCCTTCTAACTACCGACCTATTGCCCTAACCTCCTCTATTGCTAAAGTTTTCGAAACTTTGCTCAGTTCTCACTTCTTGAAATGCCTTGAATCTAACTCACTTATCTCCAATCACCAGTATGGCTTCCGCAAGGCAAGATCCACTGGTGATCTCCTGTCCTATCTTACTCATGTATGGTCATCCTCTCTGAGGGACTATGGGGAATCCATTGTTGTTGCCCTTGATATCTCTATGGCTTTTGACAGAGTCTGGCACAAGGCTCTGTTGACCAACTTCCCTGCCTATGGCTTTACCCCTTCTTTCTATTCTCTGATTTCCAGTTTTCTTACTGACTGTTTTATATCTGTAGTTGTTGATGGCACGACATCTAGCCCTTTCTCTGTTACCAGTGGTATTCCACAGGGCTCTGTTCTTTCTCCAACTCTGTTCCTTCTCTTCATCAATGATCTTCTACAATCTCCATCTTCCTCTCTTGTTCATGCCTTTGCTGATGATTCTACCCTTCACTTTTCCTCTGCCTTTTCTTCACAGCCTTCATCTGCTACTCGTAATCAATCTCGTATCACTCTTTCTTCTTCTCTTAACTCCGATTTGTAGAGAGTATCTGAGTGGGGCACTCATAATTTATTTAAATTCAATACCTCCTGTGACAGAGTGTTTCGCTCAAAGTCAACAGAGGCTG
>JAXCGZ010014097.1:27500-36045 GCA_037179515.1 Halocaridina rubra | reverse complement strand
AGGTTGAACTAGAGCATGCTTCCAAGATGAAGGATAGATACTGGTTGACAGAATGAGGTGAAAGAGACGGCAAAGCACGGGAGCCAGCTCATCTGCAAACTCCTTAAGGAACCTTGCAGGGATACCATCGGGACCAGATGTCTTGTTCATCTTTAGCGAGCGAAGAACCTTATTAACTTTGCATGAAGAAAGGATAAGGGAGGGTATAGTGTTAGAGAGGGGTAAAGACTGAGGAACAGGTGTGCTAGAATCATTGATAGAAGAGTTGGCAGAAAAATGAAAGCCAAAGACAGTGGCTTTGTCAGTGGGAGAGGAAGCTATAGAACCATCAGAACGAATGAGAGGGGGAAACTCGAGTTACAGAAGTTTTTGGAGAGGTTTTTGGCTAAGGACCAGAAGCATTTGTCAGTGGGAGAGGAGTTAAGGTCATCAAATTTCTTTCTTATAAAGGAAGCCTTAGACCTTCGAATCTGAGCAGTACAGTGATTCCCAGCTATAATAAAAGCAGAACAAGTTAAATCGGAAGGAGAGGCTTGATAAGATCGGTGAGCCCGATTCCTAGCCTGGATAGCCACGGAACAGGCACGGTCAAGCCAAGGTTTACGGGGAGAGAAAGTTTTTTTAGAAGAGGGGATGTACGCCTCCATTCCCGCCGTCATGATCTCGGCAACATTTATAGCTTCCTGATCAGGATTGCGGGACTGAAAGCAGTAGTGAACCCATGGGAAGTCAAAGAGAAATTTACGTAAATTTTCATGTTGGGTACGCTCGTAGTGCCAAAGGCAGCGTTGAGAAGGAGAGATTGGTGGTGGGGGAGTGAAAATGGAAGAGACTGAGATCATAGAGTGGTCAGATTTACCAAGAGGGATAAGCACAGAATAAGAGTAGTTTGAAGGGTTAGAAGTAAAAAATAGGTCAAGAGTGTTTGCAGCATGCTCTTGACGCTCAGGAACGCAAGTAGGATGTTTGATAATTTGCTCCAGATCGTGAGTAATAGAGAAAGCAAGGGCCTCGCTTCCTCCCACATCTGTGTGAGAAGAATGAAGCCACTCACTGTGGTGTACAGTGAAGTCTCCAATGTAGAGAACTTCGGCATGTGGGTGAGAAGATACCAAGGACTCATGGCACGAGGACAGATATTCAAAGAAAGACACAAACTCGGTGGAGTTTGGAGAACAGTAGCAGAAGCAAAGGAAGATAGTGGTAGTGGAGAGATAGACTTTTAGCCAGAGAACATCAAAGTCAGGAGATTCAAGGTCCATGAGCCTCGCAGTAGGAGTGTTAGTGTTGCAGTAGGCACAGACCCCACCTTTGGAACGAAAATGAGTATACAGATTATAGTGAGAGATTTGAAATGGGTTAGAGGAAGCATGTTTAGACAGTTGGGTTTCAGATAGGAGGAGGAGGAGGTTAGGGAGGAAAATGCCCATGTGCTGTTCCACAGACGAAAGATTAGAGTTCAGCCCACGAATGTTAGAATAGTGAACAGTGAAAGAAGCAGATCTATTGGGAGGTTCAAGGTTAAGGGCAGAACCATTACTACCACCAGGTGTGTCTGCCCTCAAGCCAATAGTGGAGTCAACACAATCCCCGGAGATTCTTCACACCCCTCTATGCCGGGTACTGGGGACCATTAGCTATGGACTTCCATAAATAATAACAAATGTGAGGAAAAAAGAAAGAAAAAGAGACATGTGGGAATGTTGTGACTTGTCAAATGTAATGGAATAACAAGAGATGTGTAATGAATGCGCAAGAATATTCAATGTAGATGCAGGCATGAGGAAAGAACCGTCCTGAAGGAAGACTCAAACTGGAACAATAGATCATATCTTTCTATTTAATGTTCAGGTAATAGAGAGATTATAGTTGCTTATTGACAAAACTTTACCTCCCGCCTTCCCTCCCCCCATTGGTATTACAGACACTTACAACCCATACTTCATAAATTGGGAAAAAAAAAATAATAACACACTGTTGTGGAGTAGTCTCCGTGGCTCAAGCAGTAGCGTCCGCGACTCGAGTCGTCAGGACGAGGGTTCGCGCCCCGTCACGGTCTGAGGTTAGCAAGGGCATGCACTCAGGGTAGCGATTACATATGCCAAAACAAGTCCCTCGCAAGAAGGCAACCGTCCTAGCCCTTGGTAGAAAAGGGAGTCAGTGACGTAAAACCGGAACAAGTTTTTGAGGTGAGAAGGGTGAAGACTATAATGAACATCAGAAAAAATTCACGAGGTAATATTTTCCAGAAATGAAAATTTTATCTAACAGCGACCCAGAAAACAAAGATCAGTAGAAGTTTCAGCAAAATCTATCCCAAACAGCTATAGTTACGTAATAAAAAAGGATCAATATAACTCTTACTGTATAACATTTAAGGATAAACTTTTAACGATCATGTTATAAGTCAGTGAGTACAAGAATCTGAATTCCAGATCAAAACTTAGCACGAGGGTTTGCCCCTCTCATTTTTATCTCTTACTTTATTTAATTTTCATGCTTTTCCCTCCAATTCCCTTATATACTTAATCCCATCCCCTTTTTTCCCCTCCTATCCTATCCCATCCTAAAAAAAAAAAAAATGTTAGCGAATACCTCTTTTGCTCAAATTTAAAAAGCTTATTCTTTCCAGTTGACCAGGATCGGTAGTGCGGGGGTGGGGGCGCGGGAGTGGGGGGCAGGAGAGTGATATGTCATCACCCGCACCCCTTCCTGCCGTGTCTTCCGCCACGGGAGCTATAAAACGCTCCCACCCTAAACCAATAAATGGCCGGAAGAACCTGGTAAGATATTGTAGAAGTAAATGGTAGCTTGTAAGTCAGTAATGTAAAAGTAGTATAATTTATTTCTTCACCATGGCTGTAAATAGATACCTCCCATACTATTCCATTAGTGACGAATTTCCCAATTATTTATGTATCAATGAGCTTCATAAGATGATATTTAACCCACTTGATCTTGAAAATGAAATAGATTTGTTTTTGAATAATATGAGAAATGCAACCAACACTTGTTCAATTTATATATACTTAAATGAACTGTATTCAAATTTAAATAAATCTAATGCATTTTCGGTTTTGTGAATAAACATTAGAAGTCTTGCAAATAATCTTCAAATATTTGTTGATCAATGTTTAACAGAAAATAATTTATGTGATGTAATGGGTTTTTCGGAGACTAGGCTGGATAATGATATTGAATCATTGTATAATATAACAGGGTACAAAATGTTCACTCAGAACAGAGACAGGAAAGGTGGTGTATGTATGTATGTAGCTAATAAGTATAGCTCGAGTGCTATACAGGAGTGCAGTATGATGGAACGATTCATTGAATGTGATAGTGTACAGGTACATAACGGTAAGGAAAATTGCTTCTTTGCATCTATATATAGACCACCAAAGGGGAACATGCCTGAATTCCTTGAAGCTTTACTGAAAGTATTTGATTTTGCAGCAAAAAAAAAAGTACAAAACTATTTATTTATTCTGTGATTGAAACTTAGATTTGTTTAAAATAAATGATCAAAGAGTAACTGATTTTATAAACTTAATGTATTCACGTGGCTGCTTTCCAATAACTACTAAACCTACGAGAGAAACTGAAAATAGTACATCTCTAATCGATCATATCTGGACCACAAATCTTGAAGACAACATAAGTAATTACAAAGTGTACACCGACATAACAGATCATTTTGCAGTATACTCCCAGTTTAAAAAAGAAGAACATAAATTTGATGAATATGTACAAAAAAGACATTACTCTGATGATAACATAGCTAAATTTACCAGAGATATATTACATGATAAATGGCAACATATCATTGACCTAAATAATGCAAATGTTGCTTTTAATAAATTTCACTGTACATTTAGAGATAAATTTCTAGACTGCTTTCCTCTAAGAAAATCGCCTGTAAATAATAAAAACAACAGATGCCCACACATAACTGCAGGATTAAAATATAGTGTCAAAGAAAAACACCGACTAGATAGGCTTGCATCAAAATGGCCTTTGTCTTTTGGAACCTGATATAAAGCTTACAGGAACAAATTAGTAACACTACTCCGAGCTGCAAAAAATAGATATTTTCAGGATAAGCTTAAGAAGGAACAAGGAAACAGCAAGTCCACCTGGAATACAATAAACAGCCTGATGGGACGAAAACAAATTAATCATTCAAAGGAAATCAAATTAAAAAATGAAAATGACCTCACTGCTAATATCTTTAATAATCATTTCTTAACTATAGCACAACCAACAAAGGAACAACAAAATGTGCAACAAAACTCACACCGACAGTTTCTTAATAATTCACCAGACTTTTTGTTTTACTTGTATCCTGTAACAAGGGAGGAAGTCACGAAATATATAAAAAGCTTAAAGCCAAATACAGCGTCGGGATATGATGAAATTCCATCAAAACTACTCCAGGTCACTGCCCATTACATTGGTACCCCACGTACCCACTTAATCAATCTATGTTTTCAGCAAGGATGTTTTCCAGACAAACTAAAAAGTGCTAAAGTAATACCTATTTTTAAGTCCGGCACTGTAGATGATGAAAATAACTATAGACCTATATCTATCTTACCGTCTTTAAGTAAAGTGTTTGAAAAAGCGATTGTTCACAGACTTAGAGAATTCCTTGAAAAGTTCAACCTATTATCCGAAAATCAATACGGATTCCGTAATAATAAGACCACTGAAAAAGCAATAACGAACTTTACAAGTGATGTTTATCAAAATTTGGAAAATAAAAACTTTGTTGCAGGGGTTTTCCTAGACTTGTCCAAAGCATTTGACTCATTAGACCATGATATACTAATAGAAAAACTAACTTGTGTGGATATTAGGGGAACACCATTACAGTTATATAAGAGTTACTTGAAAAATAGAAAACAAGCCGTATATTGTAATGGGAAAGCATCTTTGTTGCAAACTATTGAGAGGGGAGTACCACAGGGATCAATACTAGGCCCATTGTAATTTTTAGTTCATATAAATGATATTTCCAATGCCAGTAATAAATTCAAATATATTCTTTATGCAGATGACACCAACCTTCTCTTGCATGATAATAACCTTGACCACCTGCATTCTGTTTTAAATAGTGAACTAGAAAAAATTAAAACAACTGGGTCTCTGTTAATAAATTAAAGCTAAATGTTTCCAAAACTGACTATATCTTATTTTAAAATAGATATGTAGTACACAATATTGGTCAAGTTAATATGAATGGGTATGAAGTTAAAAGAGTTGCTTGCAAGAAATTTTTGGGAGTAATTATTGATGAAAATTTAAATTTGGAAATATCATATTCCATCTGTCTGCTCAAAACTGTCCAAGACATGTGGAATTTTGTATAAAATTCGCCATAACCTAACAAATGAGGCCTTAAAAAGCATATACTATACCATGTGCTATCCTCATATTATATATTGTTTGTCCATCTGGGGTAGTACTTGGCCGTCAGTTGTAAGAAATGTATTTGTAACTCAGAAAAGACTGATCAGAACAATTACATATAGTGGAAAATATGACTCAACTTCCTCTTTATTCAAGGAGCTAAACTTGCTTAAATTTAATTACTTGATACAATATTTCTGTCTTATTATTATACATAGTGATGTTACTGATAACAAAAAATTATTTAGATTTATTCAACACAACCATGGAACCAGAGGTAACAATATAAATTTGATATGTCCACAGCCGAGAACAACCTTGTACAAATTTTCTATTCACTATTTTGGCCCAAAATGTTGGAATGCATTACCAGAAGATTTAAAAACAATAACTGGCACAACTTTATTTAAAAAGAAACTCAAACAGCATTTATTTACTAGGCAAAATCAAGCAGCTGTTGATTAATAATTCAGTATTGGTGTATCATTATGTCCAGGTTAAGGTCAGGCTACTGTATTGTTTAATTACAAGATAAGTATGAGATTGCTATATTGGAGCTTTTGTTAACTATTGCCGTCATACTTTAATTTATGTGAAATGTATATTAAACTGCCTGCCAAGGAGCTCTTGCTCAGCAGGCTAGTGCCTCTGAATATAATGTACATATTAATTCCTGTATGAAAACTAAATATTTGGCAATAAAATCTGTGACTATGACATTTAATTGATCCTGCTAACTGGTGCATTTCAGTATCAAATAAATTAATAAATATGTAAATTAGCATAATGAACTGGGCAGACCATTCAGGTTCAGTTTTTTAACAATGCAGGAGAGAGAGAGAGAGAGAGAGAGAGAGAGAGAGAGAGAGAGAGAGAGAGAGAGAGAGAGAGAGAGAGAGAGAGAGAGAGAGAGAGAGAGAGAGAGAGAGAGAGAGAGAGAGCATTCAATAGGAATTTGCTGGGTGTTTGTGCTTGACCTATACTATCCCAGAAGTTCAATCCGCAACAGTCGACTAAATGCCAAGTACCTAGTTAAATTGATAGGTGAACATAAATATTTGGGACTAGAGATTCTACAGAATGCTTAAACGTCTGTTCCGTCCTAAGAGTTAGGAGAGAGTTGGAAGGACGAGTTAACTTTATTTCAAGTACTTACATAAATCACTCTATATGGATATTATAGACTAATGTATTATTTTGACCAATACATTTTTTTGGGGTGAAATTGCTGGAAAATGGATGACACACAGGCAATCTGACCTACTTCACACCCGAAGAACAGCTGAATTACCCTCAACACTACATAAGCAAAGAGCAAGATGACACACTTAAAACATTCTAAAACTTTTAATACAAATATTTTTCACGCAGATAACGAACACAGAATCACAATGCTCTTTACAAGCTTACAAATAAACAAATATGGGTATTACTTACCTCTTATACCATAAATGGGTTTCATAGTCCGTCATTTCTCTATGGACAAAGAAGCAGTGAAGTGGTCGATTTAGATGAAAGCCCGAGTAAGGCATGGGGCAGCATACGAATATCTGCAAATGCATAAAATGTAGAGGTTAGTTCAGAAGAAGAATTATTAAAATAGTGTAACGCTCAGTTAGCGCAACTATACTAGAGCAAAAATGTTTCATAACAACAACAATATAATAATAAATAATGAAAAGCTTAAATAATCTGGGAGTAAAGTGAGAGTTTTAAGATCCAAACTTTTTCTTGATAGAAGTGAAATAAGTTCTGAAATAACGCTTACATGAATCCAGAGATACAAGGTTCTCTGGTCTCGATGGCAAGGTTACGACCTCAAGAAAACGAACAATAGTTCTACTATAATTGACTGACTGAGTTAGGCTGATGTATTCTTGGAATGTCAAGACTTTCCAAGTTTTCTGCGTGGCAACAGCTGTCATACTACTGAAACAAAAAGCACTCCAAATCTTAACTAGGAACACAACACACCGTAAAAGCCACTATCCGGAGTAAACCTGTTATAATCAGAACAAGCCTTGGTAATGCAGATTTGATCCGTGTTCCTACTGGAATTTTCAGTGTGTTTCATCATGACAGACTGCTGTAAAATTCACTTTTTTCATTTTTTTTTTTACTGTAAACAATATAAGTCCTTTATGCTCAAAATTACTAATATAAGCATTTAGTTTCAATATTTTTATTTTTATATATATATATATATATTATATATATATATATATATATATATATATATATATATATATATATATATATATATATATATATATATATATATATATATATATATATATATATATATATATATATATTATATATATAAACCCATCACAGTTTTGGTCTTGTTTTTTTTTTGTTTTTACAAGGAAATTATGAATACCTTCTTTTCAATCATTATTAATAGTGATGTGTGGACAAGAACTATGTTGAATATATCAGAATTACTCAAGCTAACCATTTAATGGATGTGTATCAGACCATTACAAGTAAATGCATATAGCAGTCCATAGCACTGCAATACACCACAAAATTATGAAAAATTATGAAAAATAAGTCTCTTATAAAGGTCATGTACACTATATACTTGATAAAAAAAAAACTACAGTTCCTCACAAAATCTCTCGTTTCCTATATCATACTTATACCAAAAAGTCTATAAAGGCACATGATTAGGGATCATGGAAAGAAGTTTATGTTGATACATTGTGAAGTAAAAGGAGTCTTAAAACGCATATTCAAGATTGCGATAGGTGTACAAAATATTGGTGCTTGTGTCTGGTGTTTGTGATAGCATTGTAAAACTGATGCACTTGAACACATTGTCTCCAACTGTATATACACCACAGTAAAATTTTAGAAGAGGGGATTATTATCACATCTTTGGTGCGTCCTAACCTTATTTTAACCTCACCTAGGGGAACACACCCTCCCAGCCGGGGGCTACCCCCTTATACTATTTATATAGAAAAGCCATACTACATTAATCTCCATAACAAAAATAATACCTACACCGCTATGTAAAATACATAATACCAGTATACTGTATACACAAGTAGTGCATACTAGATTATTTGCCACTTAGCAAGTAAATATCGTACCCTCTATATACACAAACGAGATTATTTTAAGG
>JAXCGZ010014097.1:7500-20000 GCA_037179515.1 Halocaridina rubra | reverse complement strand
TTTTCATCAAATTTGGTTAATATCATTCTCTCCAGGCAAGCAGGACAGGAAAGGAAACGTAAATTAGCACTGATGGAATAACTGTTAACAAATGCTTTCCAAACTATTATCGTGAAACATACTTAGCATTATGTATGCAATATTAATCGTCGGTGCGCTTCCAATAGGTGATCTACCATGAACATTCTTCACATACCAATACGTGCTCTACCATATTTTTTTTTTCATTTAACTAGCAAACTAGCTAGCTATTAACATTAACGGCTCTGCGAAGGTTTTCCACTTTAATCTACCTAAACAAACAAATAACCTAACCTAATGTTAGGTTAGGTTACTTTTTTACCTTTATATATATATATATATATATATATATATATATATATATATATATATATATATATATATATATATATATATATATATATATATATATATATATATATATATATATATATATATATATATATATATATATATATATATATGTATATGTATATGTATATGTATATATATATATATATATATATATATATATATATATATATATATATATATATATATATATATATATATATATATATATATATATATATATATATATATATATATATATATATATATATATATATATATATATATATATATATATATATATATATATATATATATATATATATATATATATATATATATAAGCACATTACATATGTGAAAACATGAATCATTTTTTACCCCGACCGGGACTCGAACCTAGGACTTATGATTACTAAGTCAAGGCGCTACCACTACACCACAGAAGGTTAAAAGGAACCCAACCTTATAGCTTATATCTGCTATACTTAGGAATGAACGCATTCTAACTGAATGCCACTATGTTCATATTGCAGATTCCCCAACCTCACTCGTGGCTTCATTTTAGCATTTAATTCAATTCCCAATCTCATTCGGGCCATGAAATTATCAAATAAGCACATTACATATGTGAAAACATGAATCATTTTTTACCCCGACCGGGACTCGAACCTAGGACTTATGATTACTAAGTCAAGGCGCTACCACTACACCACAGAAGGTTAAAAGGAACCCAACCTTATAGCTTATATCTGCTATACTTAGGAATGAACGCATTCTAACTGAATGCCACTATGTTCATATTACAGATTCCCCAACCTCACTCGTGGCTTCATTTTAGCATTTAATTCAATTCCCAATCTCATTCGGGCCATGAAATTATCAAATAAGCACATTACATATGTGAAAACATGAATCATTTTTTTACCCCGACCGGGACTCGAACCTAGGACTTATGATTACTAAGTCAAGGCGCTACCACTACACCACAGAAGGTTAAAAGGAACCCAACCTTATAGCTTATATCTGCTATACTTAGGAATGAACGCATTCTAACTGAATGCCACTATGTTCATATTACAGATTCCCCAACCTCACTCGTGGCTTCATTTTAGCATTTAATTCAATTCCCAATCTCATTCGGGCCATGAAATTATCAAATAAGCACATTACATATGTGAAAACATGAATCATTTTTTTTTTACCCCGACCGGGACTCGAACCTAGGACTTATGATTACTAAGTCAAGGCGCTACCACTACACCACAGAAGGTTAAAAGGAACCCAACCTTATAGCTTATATCTGCTATACTTAGGAATGAACGCATTCTAACTGAATGCCACTATGTTCATATTACAGATTCCCCAACCTCACTCGTGGCTTCATTTTAGCATTTAATTCAATTCCCAATCTCATTCGGGCCATGAAATTATCAAATAAGCACATTACATATGTGAAAACATGAATCATTTTTTTACCCCGACCGGGACTCGAACCTAGGACTTATGATTACTAAGTCAAGGCGCTACCACTACACCACAGAAGGTTAAAAGGAACCCAACCTTATAGCTTATATCTGCTATACTTAGGAATGAACGCATTCTAACTGAATGCCACTATGTTCATATTACAGATTCCCCAACCTCACTCGTGGCTTCATTTTAGCATTTAATTCAATTCCCAATCTCATTTGGGCCATGAAATTATCAAATAAGCACATTACATATGTGAAAACATGAATCATTTTTTTTTTTACCCCGACCGGGACTAGAACCTAGGACTTATGATTACTAAGTCAAGGCGCTACCACTACACCACAGAAGGTTAAAAGGAACCCAACCTTATAGCTTATATCTGCTATACTTAGGAATGAACGCATTCTAACTGAATGCCACTATGTTCATATTACAGATTCCCCAACCTCACTCGTGGCTTCATTTTAGCATTTAATTCAATTCCCAATCTCATTCGGGCCATGAAATTATCAAATAAGCACATTACATATGTGAAAACATGAATCATTTTTTTTTTTACCCCGACCGGGACTCGAACCTAGGACTTATGATTACTAAGTCAAGGCGCTACCACTACACCACAGAAGGTTAAAATGAAGCCACGAGTGAGGTTGGGGAATCTGTAATATGAACATAGTGGCATTCAGTTAGAATGCGTTCATTCCTAAGTATAGCAGATATAAGCTATAAGGTTGGGTTCCTTTTAACCTTCTGTGGTGTAGTGGTAGCGCCTTGACTTAGTAATCATAAGTCCTAGGTTCGAGTCCCGGTCGGGGTAAAAAAAAAAATGATTCATGTTTTCACATATGTAATGTGCTTATTTGATAATTTCATGGCCCGAATGAGATTGGGAATTGAATTAAATGCTAAAATGAAGCCACGAGTGAGGTTGGGGAATCTGTAATATGAACATAGTGGCATTCAGTTAGAATGCGTTCATTCCTAAGTATAGCAGATATAAGCTATAAGGTTGGGTTCCTTTTAACCTTCTGTGGTGTAGTGGTAGCGCCTTGACTTAGTAATCATAAGTCCTAGGTTCGAGTCCCGGTCGGGGTAAAAAAAAAAATGATTCATGTTTTCACATATGTAATGTGCTTATTTGATAATTTCATGGCCCGAATGAGATTGGGAATTGAATTAAATGCTAAAATGAAGCCACGAGTGAGGTTGGGGAATCGGTAATATGAACATAGTGGCATTCAGTTAGAATGCGTTCATTCCTAAGTATAGCAGATATAAGCTATAAGGTTGGGTTCCTTTTAACCTTCTGTGGTGTAGTGGTAGCGCCTTGACTTAGTAATCATAAGTCCTAGGTTCGAGTCCCGGTCGGGGTAAAAAATGATTCATGTTTTCACATATGTAATGTGCTTATTTGATAATTTCATGGCCCGAATGAGATTGGGAATTGAATTAAATGCTAAAATGAAGCCACGAGTGAGGTTGGGGAATCTGTAATATGAACATAGTGGCATTCAGTTAGAATGCGTTCATTCCTAAGTATAGCAGATATAAGCTATAAGGTTGGGTTCCTTTTAACCTTCTGTGGTGTAGTGGTAGCGCCTTGACTTAGTAATCATAAGTCCTAGGTTCGAGTCCCGGTCAGGGTAAAAAATGATTCATGTTTTCACATATGTAATGTGCTTATTTGATAATTTCATGGCCCGAATGAGATTGGGAATTGAATTAAATGCTAAAATGAAGCCACGAGTGAGGTTGGGGAATCTGTAATATGAACATAGTGGCATTCAGTTAGAATGCGTTCATTCCTAAGTATAGCAGATATAAGCTATAAGGTTGGGTTCCTTTTAACCTTCTGTGGTGTAGTGGTAGCGCCTTGGCTTAGTAATCATAAGTCCTAGGTTCGAGTCCCGGTCGGGGTAAAAAATGATTCATATATATATATATATATATATATATATATATATATATATATATATATATATATATATATATATATATATATAGATAGATAGATAGATAGATAGATAGATAGATAGATAGATAGATAGATAGATAGATAGATAGATAGATAGATAGATAGATAGATAGATAGATAGATAGATAGATAGATAGATAGATAGATAGATAGATAGATAGATAGATAGATAGATAGATGAGATAGATGGATAGGATAGATAGATAGATAGATAGATAGATAGATAGATAGATAGATAGATAGATATATATATATATATATATATAGATAGATAGATAGATAGATAGATAGATAGATATATAGATAGATAGATAGATAGATAATATATATATATATATATATATATATATATATATATATATATATATATATATATATTATGAATACCCATTATATATTTTGGGGAAATAAAGGTATTAAGTTGATTCCTTCTAGAGAGAATCTTCAAAGCCCTTGAGGATTCTCAAGGTTCTTAGAGCTCGTGAATTTATTCCTACTCACAATAAAAGCGAGGAATGAATGGGGTGGGACATAGCTGTGATTGTGTCTTGCTATTAAAAATGCATGACGTTTTACGGTGGGTATTGTTATTGATATTATAGTGTCGTATTCTGAGGA
Organism: Halocaridina rubra; assembly: GCA_037179515.1. Taxonomy (NCBI): domain Eukaryota; kingdom Metazoa; phylum Arthropoda; class Malacostraca; order Decapoda; family Atyidae; genus Halocaridina; species Halocaridina rubra. The sequence continues at coordinate 15,580 of JAXCGZ010014097.1, read as the reverse complement.
GTAATAATTTGCTTGGTTGATTTCATAGCTTACATTTTGTATTTGGGAAAGTACAAGTATTTTTAAACTAATTATACTGTGCATGTGTGTAACATTTCTGCCACTAACCAGGATTCGAACCTAACACACATAATGCACCAGTGTGCATATGGAGCTAATTATTGTCCTAGTGTAGGTCCTCAAGGAATTAGATAACCTCTCTGCTAACTACAAGAGCTTGGATATGAGCACATACGCCTAACTGTCCATTGTGTTCAGGGCTCGTTTTCAAATGTAATGAAATCCTTATTTTATGAGAATCTACACTGCCAAATAAAGGCATTATCATATGTGGAAACATGAAACACGCATGCCGGCAGCGTATTATGCCCATCGCCTTGTGCACTGTTAGTTCGAATCCTTGTCAGGGGCAGATATGTATGTCATGTTTCACATGTGGTAATGTTACTATATGGCTTAGAGGTTCCCAAGAATCATAAACTTCTGCCATGCTACGAAGATTCCTGCTTTCTGATGTCCTTTTCATTATTGTGTTATAAATTCTCCATGGTGAGAATTTATAGTTATCTCTGCGTATTTTTCCATAATATTTCACATTTCAAAATCGAATTACAAGACCACTTAGCCTCTGTCATTTATGATCTTACGTGACATTCCATGAATTCTCCTTCACACACTGGAAGATCCTCCTTGATCTTTCATGATCTCCCTCGCGCCATTCCTTTAGCCTGCAGTCATCACGCGTGATGTGCAACACACAAGGAGACGAAATTAATGGATATTTCATTCCAGGATGAGCAGCAAACGAATATTCATTTACGTCTCTCTCTCTCTCTCTCTCTCTCTCTCTCTCTCTCTCTCTCTCTCTCTCTCTCTCTCTCTCTCTCTCTCTCTCTCTCTCTCTCTCTCTCTCTCTCTCTCTCTTTCATATTTCATTACAAAACTGATGAAGGTAAGTCATATGCATCGCGCAATCGTCTTAAATTTCTATTTATAAAGGCTTTGCAGATATGGCATATAAACCTATTTCATATACATATTATTAATTTTTATTTTCCTACATATATGACAAACACATTCTTTTCTCTGCAATATCTAAACTATTATTATTATTATTATTATTATTATTATTATTATTATTATTATTATATTATTATTATTATTATTATTATTATTATTATTATTATTATTTTATGTAATAAATTATAATTTTTCAATTGCTTAAGCCAAGTTATGACAATAAATGCAAAACGTACATTTTCCTCAAGGTGATAAAATTGTCAAATATCAAAATTTTCGTGGACATTCCAGATAGATTCGGTGCTAAATAACTAACAGAAAATTTTCTCAAACTTAAGATAATTTTCAAAAACTTTCTGGAATGTTGCTGAAGTTCTTAGAATTTTCAAGAAACTTTTAGAATTTCTAGAAAATTCTATAGTAATACATATACAGGGCTCATCACTAACCACTTCACTTTATATTTAGCTGCCTAAGCGAATACACAGACCTATCTGATTTTATTAAGAAACTGCAAACATTCTGCAGATGCTTTCTGCTATGTATGCGGTCAACTGATCCAAACTAGAGTGCAAAAGTACTGTGACAGCAACTGCTAAAATGTGCGAAGCCTACAAGGCATAGCTCGCCATGCCTGTCGGCAATTAAGACAAAAAGAAAAAACTTTTTATTTTTATTTTCAGTTGCAGCGCCCCGTCACGGTCTGAGGTTAGCAAGGGCATGCACTCAGGGTAACGATTACATCTGCCAAAACAAGTCCTTCGCAAGAAGGCAACCGTCCTAGCCCTTGGTAGAAAAGGGAGTCCGTGACGTAAAACCGGAACAACAAGTACTGTTTGGCATGAACCTCTTATACAAAAGTTGTAAATCAAATTCTATTCTTCTATATAGGATTTATTCTGTTCGTTCGCACGACGGTATATAGAGGAAAAGAGAGCCATCAAATACGCGATTCAAAGAATCTGGCGTGAATGCACTGAGCACTCAACCAATTGCTACTTCCGCATGGTGTACCCTCTAAAACGTGGGGCTGGCAAGAATGCATGTACCACTTATACATACATTCCATCATCCATCGCCTTAAGCTAATTGTAGCCACGTCTCCAAAGAGTAAGAAGCCATTCTCTTATGACAGCAGCAACTCAGGAATGGGGGTAGACACTGAAGATCCAGATTACATTTTCATCAGTGCAGCTAGAGAGAGAAACCGACCATAAAGACCTTAATAAAATGACCAGTGATCTTAGTCTAAAACTGTCGAACGCCGAGCTCTTGAAATTTCTTAGACGTAAGTGTGTAATTCTGCCACAATGTACCTGGTGTGTGGAAGGGCATGGAATTGCCTTGTAACCCGTTTCTTCCCCCCTGGCTTACGTAGTGCATCTCAGGGTTGGATACAATAGCGTCAAGATCTTGTTAGAAGCTTTGAAGTGTTATAAGTATGGCTGGGATGGTACAGCAGACATAAAGATAGTGGTATTCTTCATTGTTTCAAAGAAGGCTTTACCACGTTTCCCTGTTATCTTTATTTTTGGGACAGCAGAGACACCTCAGCACAATATAACCGGTGGCAATGACAACAACGGATGGAGTTTTCTAAGGGGATGCACAAATATCAGGTGTGGGCTACTAGTGTACCCCAAGGTGTTGTAAATTGACTATGATGAAACAATCTGCCACAGTTCTTGATAAGAATTCTTCAGACTTTAAGTACCTTCAAGACTTTTGCCCAAGCTGTCTGAGGCAAAAATCAAAGCAGACTTCATTGAACCATAAAAAAAGAAGTTCCAGGAGTGTACAGAGTTCCCCAAGAAGCTCAGTAGCAATAAAGAAAAATAGGGACAGATTTGTTTCAGTAGCTTGGGGTTTGTTAATTAATCACACACCTGAAAATTATGCAGAGCTGAGCCTCTGGAGAACTTATGCAAAATGGCCAGTAGGATATCCCTAATAGTCCATATCCTTGACTTTCATCTTTAGAAAGTCAGGGAGAACATGGGAGCATGCCCAGAGGAGAAAGGTGAGCGATTCCACCAAGATATTCTGAACTCTGAACGACGCTATCAATGAGCCTAAAATGAAAGCATGTTAGGAGACTATATTTTGAGGTTGATACGTGGTGTTTTGTATTAGATATAAAAATCTCAAAAACAAATTATTTCTAAGCATTTTTGTTTACGTTTGTTTAAAAAACATAGAATTTTTCATTCTTATTTTAATGCTCAAGTATTCGGTAATCAACAGTTTATGGGATTCGAATTTGTTTTGTATACGTACAATAAAAAAAATTCTTCATTCCTTAATTCAATAGCTATTTTTTTATGTGAAGGACTTCAGGATAGACAAGTATATACCTATTCTTTTTCAGAGTTCATGGTGAATATAGATCCACATATGACCCGCTGATTGCAACTGTATAGTATATATGACACCTGTTTTGGCAGAGATTTAGAAGGTGAGGTGCCACTACCTTTTAGTCTGTGACTATATTGCAGTTATTTTTTTTTATATAACAAGGTGATTACCGGTCTGTACGATGGGCAAGAAAGGCATTCGGAAGCGTGTAGCTTGTCCTGAGTGGTACAGAATCGATTCTTTCTTAGAGAGCTAACAGTATGATGGAATTAAAAATAAAGTTAAACACTGTTTTATCGTTAAGTGTGTAGACAAAAAAAAAATTTAAGCTGGGGAATCAAGGCTGGATGACATTCTTAGCCCCCGACGCTGGGAATGAACACGCATTTGCAAGGTTCGTCAATTCCCTTCTTCTGAGCTCTACCACTAAGCTACTACAGCCTCCCATATATAAAGATACACTATCTAAGGTCAATATGACGCGGCCCAAAGGGATTTCTCGCACCTGCTAGCTCAGTGAACAGTGGTGGACGGGTGTGAGAGGAGTTGTAATGTGATGAAGCGGTGGGGGTAAACCAACTGCGGCTGTCGGACCTCATTGTAAAATATCATTGCACCTACCTTGTGGATGACTCGAGCAGGGTGGAAGGAGGGGGAGAGGTGTTAACCCTTTATCCCCAAGGAGCTGAGAGGAGTGGTTGAGGTATGTATGGATCGTGGTGAATGCACGTTTCTTGGCTCGGCCACCCCCTTACAAGGGGGAACAAGGCATGTGTATATGTATGTATGTCATAAGGTCAAATTAGTTCCAGTTTCCTCTATTTAACACTGGAACCTTCCTCTCACAGTCAAAGAGAAATATTGTGGGAAATGAATATCCACATCTGAGGCAAGAACACTCCCATACTCCTTGGGTGGTTGAAACCCAATTTACATTACTATTATTATTATTGCATAGTTGAATCCACTTTCATTTGTTTTAGCTCTCTGAGGATTGTTAATATGTGAAGCGCAAGCTAATATTGTACTTGTTATATATAAAGTATATAAAAAGCAATAATTTTTCTGTTGCCCATTAAATTTTCAATTTTATTTTTTATGGTAACAGCGAAGCCTAAAAAATCATATAGTAATGTTATGATCCCGTTTAGTCTCTCTCTCTCTCTCTCTCTCTCTCTCTCTCTCTCTCTCTCTCTCTCTCTCTCTCTCTCTCTCTCTCTCTCTCTCTCTCTCTCTCTCTCTCTCTCTCTCTCTCTCTCTCTCTTTCCAAATGCGTTTTTTCTATATGCCCAAGTACTTCAATCTCCCCCCCCCTTGTCTAATTAGGAGTAGAAACTTTAGTCATTATTACAGCGAAGTTTTCGGGAAAAATAGTCATTTAAGAAGATTACCAAGAATTCTGATTAAAAGTACATATTGACTTTTCTTAGTTATTGTTCTCTATGTTATATATATATATATATATATATATATATATATATATATATATATATATATATATATATATATATATATATATATATATATATATATATATATATATATATATATATATATATATATATATATATATATATATATATATATATATATATATATATATATATATATATAATATTATTTTATCTGCTGGCTCTAGTCTAATGCTGTCGTTTTTACAAGGCCGTCTTACTGTTATATAAAGTTATCTGCTTGGGTCAGTCAGAGTTTAAGTGAATAATGCTCTGTTGTGAGTCCCAACACCCACATCTAGCTTAGCCCCTCATCCAACATTCCCCAAGCCTAGTTTACAGCATTGAGCAGGTGCGGGATAATCGCTCTGGCTCATCACCTATTCGCAGTCTCACGATGCATCTAGAAATATAAGAGAAATTGCCAGTTTGCTCTTTATCTGATCGTTAACAAATGTAAATGAGGAAGAAAATAGGATCGAGGTCCTTAAACTGCATGACTCAAGTACTTGATCAGGTAGGGAAATCTTCCTATCATGTTTTGATAAAGAAAAAAAAGGTTTTCCATTTTATCATTCATAATAGAGCGGTGATGTGGTATGGCATTAAAGAAGGCATGATCAATAATAATAAATTTTAACGTGCTTTATACTTGATCTGTACTATATAATGTGTTGTTGTTGCACTCCCATCTATATCAACATGATTGTCTCTTTCACCTGGGTCTATGCAACATTATGATCTCTGTAATGTGATCGAAACGTCGTGAATTGCTTAATGTCATTAGAGTAAAAATATTACAACATATACTCATGAATTAATTGGACCTAGCCCTTCAGTTATTATCATTATAGTAATTACTGTGATTCTGTTATTATTATTATTATTATTATTATTATTATTATTATTATTATTATTATTATTATTATTATTATTATTATTATTATTATTATTATTATTATTTATTTTATTATTATTATTATTATTATTATTATTATTATTACGGTTTGATTCCAATTCTTCTACCATAAATAGAGTTGTTCATTATGTGATTCATTTGAAACAGGTTTAGAGGCCGTAAATCTGTGTCATCATTTTAGCTGACTGTAGGGCTCTTGATATAAGAGAATATAATGCGGAACTCCAGATGAAGTTAAAAGGGAAATGGATGAAGGAACAGTCGTCTATTGAGAACAGGTAGTACAAGTAGATGGGGGGAAGGGGAGAATGAAAAACATACTACTACTACTAGTAGTAGTAGTAGTAGTAGTAGTAGTAGTAGTAGTAGTAGTAGTAGTAGTAGTAGTAGTAGTAGTAGTATAAAGATAATAGGAAATAAGAAGTAACCTCAGAAAGGGAATAAATGGTAAAAAAAGTCTTGATATAAGGAGGAAAAATGGAAGCAAATTAAAGTTATTTATAGTAAAACACGACACAATTATCAGAGAAGAGAAGAGAATAGAAGAGCACAAAGATAAGAGGAGAAGAGAGAGAGAGAGAGAGAGAGAGAGAGAGAGAGAGAGAGAGAGAGAGAGAGAGAGAGAGAGAGAGAGAGAGAGAGAGAGAGAGAGAGAGAGAGAGAGCTAAGGTGAGTAATAAAAATAAGATATCAGTGATGATGAAGTGTTGTTTCAGAAAAATATAAATATTCTCACTTTCCCATCTCAGTCCAGGTTCTAGAGAGGCATAAGGAAATAGCCTTGCCCTAAACTTTTGCCAGATATCCTTAACTTATGTTCTATTTTACAAAAAGTAATAGATGAATAAATTAATTAATTAAAAAAAACAGGTGAATACATGAATAAGGCAGCAAGCAATATTCTTGGTTAAGTGATGTGGTGCTCAAGAGTCCTCAGAGAAGGAAAAGGGAAATTAAGAAGAAGAGGAAGAGGAGGAGGAGAAAGGCTTATCAATTGGATTTAATATGAACAACACGAGGATCTCAATTTCAATTTTGCTGAGTCAGGCGTCATTGTTAAGGGAGCCGTTTGTAATTTAATATATCTTTTGGGAATCGGGACCAATGGTTAGCAAAACAAAATTATTATTATCGCTTTGGGTTTACTATAAGAAGTACGATTTGCCAACCCTGTAAGACTTTTCGTTTACACGCTTGTTTGTTGGTTTACTTGTATTGTGGATGTGGGGCACTGGAAAGAAACAAGCAAAGGACGCTGCCTCAGTACTGCTAGTCATCAAAGGTTCAGTCACTGTACATTATTTTACTAGAAAATCATCAAGATTTGTTCCAAAATGTTCGAAGTTATAAATTCAATCAAGTATCATATTTCTCTTGAGATCACTACATGTGAAAATATACTTAAACTTACTGGGAGAAGTTCTTATCAAAAAGTCAAGCTATGCAATAATTCCATTATTACAAAGAATATAAGGACCTGTTTGCATAGTGCAAAATATAATATAATAATAATAATAATAATAATAATAATAATAATAATAATAATAATAATAATAATAATAATAATAATAATAATAATAATAATAATAATAATAATAATAATAATAATATATACCTTGGCTGTTTCCCCCTTTAATTGGGGGGTAGCCGACATCAAAAAAGGAAAACAGTTTGGGGAGAAGTTATTCTCCCCTCTACTCCCCCTCTTCTTTGACGTCTCACAGGAGGTTGGTACAAGGGGGGGGATTCCCAGTCCCCCTGCCCCATCCACTTTTAGTCGCCTTTTACGACACGCAGGGAATACGGTGAGGCTATTCTTTGATATTGTGCCCGCCCCACAGGGCACAATAATAATAATAATAATAATAATAATAATAATAATAATAATAATAATAATAATAATAATAATAATAATAATAATATGCGATTCGCTGGTTGGGAAGCTTTATTCAGCATCTTTAATATCATGCATCTTTAATATCATCAGGACAAATTGTAAGAAATAATTATGAATAATATTGATCTTGCTTTGACTCTACCAAAGCAAAAGAAAACTTTTGTAATCAGACAATGTCCTCTTTTGTATCATTCAAGAAATATCGATTATGCAATCGCTCTGCGTGTGTTCTTATATATGTGGGAGTGTGTGTGTTTCACCTTCCTTTTTCACATACTCATGTATTCCAGATATTTTGGGCGTCATGTTAATCGTTCTCACCTCTCGGCAAGGGTACGGGAACAATGAAGGCGAATTGCTTGGAAGGTAAATGGTAGCAGGTAGCCTAAGCTGGTTGGAAGGAAGAAAATGAACTCGAACTGGCTAATACGAGTGGCC
>JAXCGZ010014097.1:0-5000 GCA_037179515.1 Halocaridina rubra | reverse complement strand
ATATAATATATATATATATATATATATATATATATATATATATATATATATATATATATATATATATATATATATTTTTTTTTTTTTTTTTTTTTTTTTTTATGAGTGTGACACCGGGACATACAAGGAAATTGTCCACATCAATAAAGGTTCGGGCATGGAGAAAACATTAAGACGAAAGAAAGGTACACGGTTAAGGACAAGGCAGAGATGAGGTAATGATACACAATGGGGACATGATAGACTGAAAGAATAGTCGAAGTACTGAGGACAAATAGATATGGCAGGATTAGGCCCTGAGATGACTATAGATCCGTTTTCTTATTTAATTAATATAGGTTATAAGAATTAGGAAAGACAGAAGGAGGAAGAGTTTTACAGAGTTTGGAGGTAGATGTGAAGAAGCAGTTGCTGCATTGACCAATCCGCAAACTACAAATCTCCACACAGTACCTGTGAGACGAGACTGCTTGATGAGTGATCCACGGCCTCGGCAGTAGGGGAGGGATGCAACTCGCCGACTCATCAGAGCAGCAGTGGAAGTATTAGGGATAGAAAAGAGAAGGGTTGATACCGTTCGACAAAGAGAAAAAAAATAAATTTATGGAAAAGCACCCCAGATGTGTGAGCAGTATTCAAAGTAGGGACGGATAAGACCTATATATATTTTAATTGACTGTAAAGAGGAAAAGTAATGAAGAAAACAAAACAAAGCCTCAAATATTTTGGACACAGCTGTAGAAGTTTGGTTTATGTGATTCCTCCAAGACAATTTAGAGGTTGACTGGCTTCCTAATATGTTAATAGAATTAAGAGGGCAAATTCCGTTAGTTATGAAGATAATAGATCTATCAGGAGGAGAAGATAAAGAGATAGTCAAAAACTGTCTTGGAGGCATTAGAATTAACTAATTTTGGGTGCCCCACTCAAATACCCTCTCCAAATTAAAGTTGAGAGTAGAAGAAAGAGTAATGCAAAACTGATTACGAGTAGCAGATGACGGGTTTGGAGAAAAGGCAGAGGAAAAATGAAAGGTAGAATCATCGGCAAAGGCGTGAAGAAGAGAGAGGATGGAGACTGAAGAATATCGTTGGTGAAGAGAAGGAGCATAGTAAGTGAAAGACAGAACCCTGTGGAACACCACTGGCAACTTGGAATAGGCTAGATGTTGCACAGTCAACAACCACAGATTTAAAGTAGTCAAAAAGAAAACTGGAAATCAGAAAACAAGGAGAAGGGGTAAAGCAATAAGCAGCGAGTTTGGCCAACAGAGTCTTATGACAGATTCTATCAGAAGCCTTAGAGATATCAAGGGCGACGACAAAGGATTCCCCATTATTTCTCAGAGACGACCATACATGAATAAAATAGGACAATATGTCACCGGTGAATCTTGCCTTGCGGAGGCCTTACAGGTGATCGGAGATAAAGTTAGCTTCAAGATATTTTAAGAAGTGAGAATTGAGCAAAATTTCGAAAACTGTATCAATAGAAGATGTTAGGGCAATAGATCGGTAGCTTGAAGGAATAGAGCGGTCACCCTCCTTAGGAACAAGCTGCACTAAAGCATGCTTCCAAGATGAAGGATAGATACTGGTTGAGAGAATGAGGCGAAAAAGACGGGAAAGCACAGGAGCCAGTTCATCTGAAAACTCCATAAGAACCTTGCAAGGATACCTTCGGGACCAGATGCCTTGTTCGTCTCTAGCGAGCAAAGAACCTTATGAATATTCCATGAAGAAAGGATAAGGAAGGACATTGGTTTAAAGAGGGGTAAGGAATGAGGACGGGTATGCTGGAATCTTTTGCTGAAGAGTTGGCAGAAAAATGAGAGCCAAAGAGAGTGGTTTTGTCAGTGGAAGAGCAAGCTATAGTACCATCAGAACGAATAAGAGGGGGAAAGCTTGAGTTACAGAAGTTTTTGGAGAGGCTTTTGGCTAAGGACCAGAAACAGTTATCAGTTGGAGAAGAGTCAAGGTCATCAACTTTCCTTCTTATAAAGGAAGCTTTAGAACTTCGAATCTGAGCAGTAACAGCGATTCCTATGTATGTATGCATAATTAATACAAGAAAACTCATTTGATTTTATAGCCATGTTTTGTCTCAGTATTACTTTCGGAATGTTTTCTTTGCTTTAACTATGGAATAATATTTTCAGATCTTAGGACTTGGACTTATTTCACATGTATATTACTAAAACTCTGTGCGAATTAGGAAATTACGTTCAAAGAAATATATATTTTGCGTATTACTTATTCTCCCAATGTGAAGAGTCCAATATTCGAGGCTCAATAGAAGACATGCATTAAGTACTTGCATATTTGCATAATGGCTCTAATTCATAAAGAAAAAAATAAACAAAGAGAGCAAGACTGAGAAGGTCTGGGCATGTGCTTAGGAGATATGTGGGCTATGTTGGAAGAAGGTACCTGAGGATGGAGCTGCCAGGTGGAAGGGGAAGAGGTAGGCCAAAAACGATGTTTATGGATGTGGTGAGAGATGACAATAGGGTGTGTGGTGTGACAGAAGAGGACGCAGGGGATAGGGCGGTAAAGAGACGATTGATCCCCTGTGGCGGCCCATGCCGGGAGAAGCCGAAAGATTTGATGATGACGATAATGATGATATATAAATAAATAATTATAGACATAAATCTAAAGAAAGTTTACTCATCCAAAAATTAATTCGCAGGAATATGAATATACAACAATTACCAGTACTAAGTTTGCATATTCATGTATTCGTTTTAACATATACGAGAGCAAATAACCGGTTTTTATAGACTTATGCCTCGCGAGGCTGAACCTGTTGACCCCCACCACGCAAGGGATTAATGTCAGGTCATTATTTGAATCCCTTAGTTCATCAAAATTACGATACTCATGCACTGACCCTGTCAGTTTAAATGATTCTATCAGCCAGATAAATGGGAAGGAACATTGTCGAGGTTTACCTCTACATCTGGTGTTTATAGCACCCATATACGTATACGCTCTGTCTATCTGTGCTAGGGTGTTGTGAATTTACTTTCATCAGGAAGGAAAGTTAACGTATGTGTAAATTGTTTGTATGTTGGTATGTGTGAGTATTCAAGTGAAAGAGAGAAAAATAGGTAAGTCGGTAGGCAAGCAAGCAGGCAATTTTTTTTTTTATAATTGTGACACCAGGACGGGCCAAAAAATAATAAAATAAAACAGCCCTCATAGGGCCTTGGCACGAAGAATACATAAAGTAAAGAGATTTAGAGAAGGAGAGTGTAGGTACTTAGGAGGGTGGATGTGTGGATGGATGGATGAATAGATGGATGGATGGGCAGGTAGGTAAACTAATAGATTGGCAAGAAGGCCGGCAGGCAGGTAAGTGAGTGAGAGGGTTTGTGGATGGATGGACAGGTGAATGAATGGGTGGGTGGGGGGAGGAATATTGAGAAATACGCAAATAGATTGAAAGACAGGTTAGATAGATAAAGAGACAGATGGAAAGAGATGAAGTGAAATGGTACGAAACTATTATTTCCCCAAGAAACCTATCCATACAGAGCGAATAATACGAGGAAAATTCCATATCTACACTAATGCCAAAAGACTGTTCACAAACCTATCCGCTTAGGGAAACTAAGAAAATGTTGAATCAGTTTTTAAGAAAAATAAGGAAACCTTTTAGTTCGGAAGTGCTGGAAGCGAGCAACATCTCCCACTTCACGTATTTCATTAAAGCTCATCCATTACATGATAGACTTTAAGAAGGAACATACAAGTAAATACTACTACTACTACTACTACTACTACTACTAATAATAATAATAATAATAATAATAATAATATTAATAATAATAATAATAATAATAATAATAATAATAATAATAATAATAATAATAATAATAATAATAATAATAATAATGAACAATGGTATAATAACATTTATAATGAGGCAACAATAAGTTGCATATATATATATATATATATATATATATATATATATATATATATATATATATATATATATATATATATATATATATATATATATATATATATATATATATATATATATATATATATATATATATATATATATATATATATATATATATATATATATATATATATATATATATATATATATATATATATATATATATATATATAATATATATATATATATATATATATATATATATATATATATATATATATATATATATATATATATATATATATATATATATATATATATATATATATATATATATATATATATATATATATATATATATATATATATATATATATATATATATATATATATATGAATAATTTTTACCCCGACCTGGACTAGAACCTAGGACTTATAATTACTATGCCAAGGCACTACCAACTACACCAACAAAAGGTCTTAAAAGGGAAGCACACCTTACAGCTTTTATCTGCTATACTAAGGATGAACGCATTCTATTTGAATACCACTCTGTTCATATCACAGTTTCCCCCAACCTCACTCAGTTCTTCGTTTCGCATTTAATTCAACACTCAATCTCATTCGGGACCAACAATAATCAATTTAAGCACATTACCACATGTGAAAACATGAATTATTTTTACCCAGACAAGGACTTGAAGCTAGGACATACTCAAGTCCCGGGGGTAAAAATTCTTCATGTTTTCACATATGGTAATGTGCTTATTTGAATATATATATATATATATATATATATATATATATATATATATATATATATATATATATATATATATATATATATATATATATATATATATATATATATATATATATATATATATATATATATATATATATATATATATATATATATATATATATATATATATATATATATATATATATATATATATATATATATATATATATATATATATATATATATATATAGAGAGAGAGAGAGAGAGAGAGAGAGAGAGAGAGAGAGAGAGAGAGAGAGAGAGAGAGAGAGAGAGAGAGAGACTTTATTTCCAACGTAC
>JAXCGZ010014096.1:27500-36110 GCA_037179515.1 Halocaridina rubra | reverse complement strand
GGCAGGATGTACACTCCTTAGTCCAGCTTCTAATATCACGATCCATTTTGGACCAAGTGTACCTACCCTTGATGACACATACTGTAGCTTTGCGATCCCATGATATAAAAATATTATGCAAAAGTTGGAAAACTGATTTACGACAAGGTAAGGGGAGAAATGGTCTTGGATGAGGCATTAAAGTGTCACAGTATAAGTCATGATTTTGTAATTTAGATGATTTCAATTTATTTTTGTAATCAAGAACTTTTTTATCAGTAGCCTGGATCTCAGCTATGCCAACTAGATCACTCATATCCACTGAGACAGTAGATACAGTTACTGATCTAGAATGATAATCAACCACTGCATTGTCTGTACCATTTATATGTACTAAGCTATATATATATATATATAGAAAGTGATTAAGGACAGTAGCATTGTTGCTTGTGTGACTTTGCTGTATGAGGGACTTTTGAATGCAAAAACTAGAGATTTTTGATCTATAAAGAATGCAGCATTTCACCCTTCAATAATGTGCTTAAATTTTGGCAGAGCCAGTCAAGCGGCAAGCAGTTCTCGGTCAAAAGATAGATAGCATTTCTGAGTTGTTGATAGCGTTTTTGAAAATAATTTTATAGGAACAAGGTTTCCATCCTGGAATTGATGTAATGCAGCTCAAGCAGCATCTTGGGAACAATCAGTCAAAAGGTACAGTGGAGAATTTTTATGGCTAGAAAAATATGCAAAAATGCAAGCTCTGAAAAGTGACTCTTTAGCATTTGTATAAGCATATCTAGCTTCTGGATTCCATTCAAGTTCTTTAGGCTTAGGTTGCAACCATATAAGCTCAGTCAAAGGTAAGCAGATGAATCCTTAGGTTTAGCAAAATTAACAATATTAGACAGTTTATGAGAAAAAACTTCCATACTTTCGGGAGTTAGAGAATATTCTAAATATTCAAACTCCCCAATGAAAAACTCAGATTTTTTTACAGAGTTTTAGATTATATTTATTTAACATTTGAAAGACTTGCTTTAACTGTTCCTTATGATCTTCCTCTACATCTGAAAAGAATAAAATATAATTTAAGTAAATAAATACAATATCAAGATGTCTGAATAATATATTCATCAGGTGTTGAAATGTAGCTGGGAATTTCTAAGGCTATATGGCATGTACATATACTCAAATAAGTCAAATGTGGTGATACTGCTGTCTTTTCAACATTTGATGGATTCACTGGCATCTGATGGTAAGCCGTGAGGAGATCAATATCACTAAAAATATTTTTATTGTACTGAGTCAATGATACACCACTAACATGAGGCAACGGATACATGTCAGGTTTGGTGACAGTATTCAGTTGCCTAATGTCACCACAAATCCTCCATTCACTTGGTTCTTGTTCAGAAACTAATTGTATGGGTAAAGTCCATGATAATTTTTAAAGTTGTGCAATACCCATATAAAAAACTGCTTATATGTCTCCTTTAGCAGCTGCATATTTATCTGGGACCAAAGGTCACCATTGCGCAAATGTAGGTGAAGAACTTCCAGTATCTATATAATGATGTACATTACAAGTTTTAGGAGTTTCAACCCTTGAGGGCTTAGCATTAGATTATAATAAAGAGAATTATCAAGAAAATATTGTATGCGGGTGGGTAAAAAGGTTTCATTATTAATAGTATAGATGGATTTTTATAAGACACAATATCCCCCTTTACAGAACACTTGGTAAGTCTGATTGTGAGACTTTTACTTTTGCAATCAATCAGTAATTCAGTGTTACAAAGGAAATAGTTACAAAGAACTAGCTTAACAATATTTGCAACAATAAATGTCCAATCAAACGAATAGTGTAATTGCTGAATGGACAGATTACGATCTATTTCATCATGGACTGAGAGTGGCATACCCTTAGCTGTCGAAAGAGTGATGGCTGTTGACCATAACAAAGTCTGGTATATAATGTGGTAAGTAGATTGATAATGCAACACCAGTGTCAATGATAAAATTTATATTTGTTCAACCAACTTTGGCTCCAGCCTGTAGAAGTGGCAAAACAGAGGTAGTTGCAATACAAGCATTTTCAACTGTCTGCTTTATAGTTTTCCTAAATCTGAGGAGCTTACACTCTTCCTGCTGGTGATGATGAAATGGATGCTGGGGAGGGTGCTCTGGAAGTTGATCGCATCTGTAGGTGAGAAGATTTAATCAGCCACTGGTACCAGGGTTTGCACCATTTAGCATTTACTCCAAAATATGCATGAACATGGCAAACCTTTGGATGCTGATCCTGATGAAGAGGATGCAGAACAAGGGAATATCTCGGCAAATATGACACAGTGTGTCTCGGTCCACTGGCACGGTGTTGTACTGTTGCAGATTGCACAATGTTAAAGAAATCCCCAGAAATGACAATTAATTTCTCTGCAAGCTAACATAGCGCCTGTAGAATCATTTCCCCTTTTGATGCTAAAACTGCCAAAAGACTGCTTGGGACCGCTTGCAGGACGGCATGCCTCACAAAATCATCGAAAACTCCCAATTTCTTGCCAGTCTGTTGGATCTCCTCTAAATAAAATGAGGGCTTGCCACACATGACAGAGGTACTAAATAGTTTAGAAATTAATAATATGGGTGAAGCCCATGGTGATTTTGAGTTATACAAACCCCATATCTAAAAACTGCATATATGTTTCCTTTAACAGCAGCATATTTTATCTGGGACCAAAGATCGACATTGTGCAAATGTAGGTGAAGAACTTTCAGTACCTTTATAGTAAAGTACCTTACAAGTTTTAGGAGTTTCAACCCTTGAGGGCTTAGTATTAGATAATAATAAGGGGAATTCTCAAAGCAGAATACTGTATGTAGGTTAGTAAAAAGCATACATTATTAATAATATATATAGCTTTGTAAGACACAATATCCCCATTTACAGAACACTTGGTAAGTCTATCTGTGAGACTTTTACTTTTGCAAGCAATCAGAAACTCAACGTTATAAAGGAAATAGTTACAAAGAACTAGCTTAGCAACATCTGCAGCAATAAATGTCAGATCTATTTCGTCATGGACTGAGATTGGCATACCCTATGCTGTAGAAAGAGTTACGTTTGTTGGCCATAGCAAAGTCTGTAATATGACGTGGTAAGTAGATTGATAATGCAACACCAGTGTCAATGATAAGATTTATATTTATGCAACCAACTTTGGCTCCACCCTGTAGAAGTGGCAGAACAGAGGTAGTTGCAACACAAGCATTTCCAACTGTCTGCCTTAATATCTTTCCTGAATCAGAGGAACTGTACTCTTCCTGCTGGTGATGATGGAATGGATGCTGTGGAGGGTGCTCTGGAAGAGGATCGTATCTGTAGATGAGACATTGTAAACTACCTCTGGTACCAGGGTTTGCACCATTTAGCATTTACCCCAAAATATGTATGAGCAAGGCAAGCTTTTGGATATTGATTCTGATGAAAAGGATACATACCTTGGGAATATCGTGGTAAACATGACACAGTCTGTCTCGGTACACTATCACGGTGTTGCATTGTTACAGATTGCACAATGTTAATGAAATCCCCAGAGGTGGCAATTAATACCTCTGCTAGCTGATATAATGTCTGTAGAATCATTTCAAATTTTGATGCTAAAACTGCTGAAAGCCTGCTTGGGACCGCTTATAGGACAGCATGCCTCATAAGATCATTGGAAACACTCAATTTCCTGCCAGCCTCTTGGATCTCCTCTAATTAAAATGAGGGTTTGCCACACATGGCAGTATTACTATATAATTTATTAAAAAGTTCAGGTTCGCTTTGTTCATAAAATTTGAGCAAACATAATCTCAGTGGTAGTATTCTTTCTTCTTTATTATGACATTAGGAACATGAGCAATTGTAGGAACCGATAATGCAGGTAAATGCACTAATCTCGTTGTATACTACTGATTCCACCAAATTGAAACTGGGCACCTACACTGGCAAACCATTCCTCAACAAAAGTTTCCATAATTGTTGCAGCTTTCACTGGTACATGCTAAACATAATAACTGTTGTTCCTGCAGAATTCGAAGGCAATATCTCTCCATTGGCGGCATACATTGTCTATTGATTCGCTGCTAAATAAGGCTTACTTGTTAAAAACTCTGTGATCAATCAACTCACATCGGGCAAGGCCTCTACATGCTAAGAGGCTGTTGTTAATACAGATTGGCAGAGAGTTTTCAAACACGAGAATTTTTAATAAGAGTATATTGGTTGCTCACAAATGTCCGCCCAAATAAAAATTCAGAATTCTACTACCCTACAACTGACTTTTTAAAATATGTTTGCAATGTTTACACTCACGTAATATCATATTTGCAATTCAAATTACTATTGTTCAAGAAAAGAAGTAAAATTATTTTTTTTAAATAAAGAGTAAATATTTTTATCAGATCTACAAAAGTATGATAGAAATGTGTATTGAGAGAGAGATGTTGATTTTTAATTCTGTATTTAAAAAGAAGGATGTGCACAAGTATACATGGGTTGGAGTAGATAATGGAAGAGTAGTTGAGAGAGCATTAATGGATTATGATGTGGTGAAAAGGAGGGTAATTGGAAGAGTTTTGGATGTGAATGTATTGAAAGGAGCTAGAGGTGGAATATCTGATCAATATGTAGTGGGAAGTAGAGTGAGAGTGGGAGAGAAGTGGAAAGAGAGGAGAAGCTAGAGAAGAAGAGAGTTGCTAAAAGTGAATGAATTGTATAAGAAAGAGGTAGACTGTGAGCATAAGGCTAGTGTGAGAAATGTGTGGAATGTAGTGAAAGAGAAAATGGAGGAGGGAGTGAAAGAAGATTGGGGCTGTTTGAAGGATGAAGTTATGAAGTGTGCTGAGGCAGTGTGCAGAAGGAGACTAACTGGTGGAAGTAAAAGGAAAGGTAGTGAATGGTGGAATGAGCAGGTTAGTGCAGTAGTGGTTGAAAAGAAGCGGGCTTATAAGGTATGGTTGCAGGTAGGTAATGTAGAGACATATGAAAGGTATTATGCAAAGAGAAGGTTAACCAAGCACATGGTGAGGAAGGCAAAGAGAGAAGCAGATGTAATGTGGTTCAGATGCTTGTCTGAGAATTTTGAAATTAAAAAAAAAGATGCTTTGGAAGGAAGTGAAAAGACTGAGGAAAGGTGAATGTGGTAGGGAGGAGAGGGTGAAAGGAGCAGATGGACAATTGCTAGTGGATGATATAAAGGTGAGACAGAGATGGCTGAAATTTCAAGAACCTGTTGAATGAGGAAGAAGATAGAGAGGCAGAGATTTTGGCTGTGGAAAACAAATGGAAAATGGCACTGTTAGGAGACAAGCATGATAGAGATATAACAAAAGGGGAGGTACTTTAGGCACTGAGAGCAACGAAAACAGGTAAAACACCAGGGATAGATGGGTGTCATGCTGAAAGCTTGTCAAAAGGTTGGAACGCATTAGTAGAATGGATGATTAGGTTGTTCAATGTATGTTTCAGAAAAGGGAGGGTTCCAGTTGTTTGGAGGAGTGCATGTGTAGTTCCACTCTACAAAGGGAAGGGAGATAAGTACGAGTGTAGTAGCTTTAAGGGAATTAGTTTGTTGATTGCAGTTGGTAAGGTATGTGGAAGACTGTTAATCGAGAGAATTAGAAGAGGTACTGAGAGATTGATTGTGGAAGAACAGTGTGGCTTCAAGAGAGGAAGAAGATGTGTGGATCAGGAGATTGTGGCAAGACAAGTGTCTTGGAGAAAGGTAGGGACACTTTTTGGGCCCTTATGGATTTAGAGAAAGCATATAACAGGGTAGATAGAGAGGGGTTGTGGAGGGTGTTACTATATGGAATAAGTGGAAATTTGTTGAATGCGGAGAAGAGTCTTTCCATGAATAACAGAGCATGCATGAGAGTTGGGAATGGTATGAGTGAATGGCGTGAGAAGACTGTTGGGTTACGTCAAGGTTGTGTAATGTCACCATGGTTGTTTAATGCGCATATGGATGGAGTGGCAAGGGAAGTAAATGAAAGAGTATTAGACATAGGCTTGGAGCTAGTGGGTGATGATGGAAGGTTTTGGAAATTGAGTCAGTTCCTATTTGCATATGATTCTGTACCGGTGGCTAATACTGAAGATAAATTGCATAATTTGTTTACTGAGTTGATTAGTGTGTGTGAAAGAAGGAAGTTGCAGGTGAATATTGGTAAAAGTAAAGTCATGAGATGCACGAGGAGTGTTAATGTTGGCAGGTTGAGTGTAGGAGTGAAAAAAGAGTTGCATAAAGAAGTTGAGAGTTTTAGTATCTGGGGTCGCATGTATCAAGGAATAAACGAGAGGATGTAGAGGTAAATCGCAGAGAGAAGGAAGCAAGTAAATGTCTAGGTGGGTTGAAAAATGTAATGAGAAATAGATATTTGGGAATGAATGAAAGAGAAGGATATATGTAAGTATGATTTTGCGACAGCATTGTATTGGGCAGAGACTTGGAATGCAATTTCAATCCCCTCCTACATGCATACAAGACCTCCTACCAAAATCGACCCAATGAAGGCTTTGGCAGTGTCTGTCTGCCCAAAAGGCTGCCTCCCTGGTCTTCTAATGTCAATTAGAGCCACCTTTCCGGACCCTTTGTCTACAAGGCCGACACATTACTATATGTGAAGACAGTCTTCTATCGACTCTGTTCACTTTCACTTTTTCTCTTTCTGCCGCCAACCACAATAATACTGGATTTTACATCAGGGACAACATCGCCAGGACAAAATTCCTCAACAAAGAAAAATAGCCTCACTCTCATTCTCGGATGCAAGCGAGGCGACTTTGGGTGCAGACTTCCTCACAAACGCCACCGTCTCATAGACATAGCAATCAACGCTTGGACACACACACACACACACACGCAGAAGAATGAGCAAGTGTATCTAAAAGCTTTGGAACAGGAAAATTTAGGAATGAGATTAACCTATCCAAGGAAATGCTTTAGTTCACACACCTAACACAGAATTTGTAATTTTGAAAGATATATACTTATGGGAAGACTTTAGTGGGATTGTAAGAGGCGTTGAAAGGGGAAGGGGAAAGGAATGGGTCACAGGGGAGAAAGGAAGAGTATGTAGCTTGGGATGGTCGCATATAGATAATGGGGGTAAACATCACTTAGAAAATGGGAGAAAAGCATATTATATTGCTTACACATTCTAATAAAAAAAATGCAGATAATATTCTATTGGCAATGTCCTCTCCCCTATATTCTTGCTATTCCTGAAACTGACGCAGAAGATAGATTATGGAGGAAAGGGAGCCAACAGGTAAATAATTCTAGACAGGCGAGAGACATCTTGGTAATTATTTAGTAATTTCTCCCTTACGCCTGCAATGAGGGTCACGTAAAGCAATCAAGCTACATGACGTATGTGTATGTAGGTGTGCGTGTGTGTATGTGCTTGTCTGTCTTTGTGTGTGGGTGTGGGTGTGTGTGTGTGAGAGAGAGAGAGAGAGAGAGAGAGAGAGAGAGAGAGAGAGAGAGAGAGAGAGAGAGGAGAGGAGAGAGAGAGAAGAGAGAGAGAGAGAGAGAGAATATAGCATTTTTCATCTTTCGTTGGAATGGTATTTTTATAAGAACTAAAACAATTTTCTTGAAGTTCTGAGATTCTAGAAGAATGAAAAAAGTCTGTACTTTCATGAATATGCACTAAGGTTCATGTCTCCCAGTTGTTCAGCTAATATTCTTTTTAATTCCAAATTAATGACTGTTGTTTATAAGGTTACTGATGAACTTTCCGTAAGCACGTCAACAAATGTCGACAACTCATATTCTCCTTTTTTATGTGAGAGTCACAGGATGGATATATCTTCTCTGACTAAAGCCTGAGGTAGTCAAGTGGTTAGAAGATTCATTTCGGGACTTGACAGACCCGTGATCGAGCCCACCGTGGGGAGCTAGGAAGGGCATCCATCCTTTTTTTCCAGAGGCACACTCTGTATGTGTTTGTCCCCATAATGGGGATTAACAGTGACACACAAAGCGACAAGCACAAACAGAAGCCTAAATCCTCGAAGAAACAGTTCCACTATCAACCCAAATCATCACATGCGTATTCCTTGGCATAATTCGCTGAAATTATCCTCACATAATAAACTCCAATATACAGTCCTCATTTCCTTTGAGAAGTTCTGGTGACAAGATGCTACTCGAACAACCTTTAGGAGTCAAACTCGAGACTTTATGATTAGGGTTCAAGAGCTGATTCATTAAACTACTGAAAGGTATCTCTCTCTCTCTCTCTCTCTCTCTCTCTCTCTCTCTCTCTCTCTCTCTCTCTCTCTCTCTCTCTCTCTCTCTCTCTCTCTCTCTCTCTCTCTCTCTCTCTCTCTCTCTCTCTCTCTCTCTCTCTCTCTATCTATCTATCTATCTATCTATCTATCTATCTATCTCTCTATAAGTCTTTCTATCCAGCTATCTAGCAATCCAGTTATCTAGCTATCAATCAGTCTATCTATCTATCAGTCTTTCTATCCAGCTATCTATCAATCCAGTTATCTATCTATCTATCTATCTATCTATCTATCTATCTATCATTACATTGCGGACAGTGCCAGCTTTGATGAGGAGTTTCTCC
>JAXCGZ010014096.1:12500-22500 GCA_037179515.1 Halocaridina rubra | reverse complement strand
ATCACCAGGAAGGCTAAAGAAAATCCCAAGCTTTTCCACAACTTTATCAGAGGAAAACTGAAGGTAAAAGAACAGGTTTTAAGGCTAAAGAGAGCGGATGGAAGCATCACTGAGACGGATGAAGAGATCTGCAAAGAATTGAACAAGGAGTTTCAGTCAGTATTTACAGTAGAAAATACCCCACCCCCTCAGATTGCAGTGATAGAAGCTCAAGGGCCGGTATTAGAGAACATCAACCTTACAGCCACAGAGGTATGCAAAGCGCTGATGGATTTAGATGTTCATAAAGCTACAGATCCTGATGACATATCCCCTCATGTGCTTAAAAAATGCGCAAACACAATATCAGTGGCACTAAGTATCATATTTAAGGAGTCACTGGAGTCGGGGGAGATTCCAAGATGCTGGAAACAAGCAAATGTGATACCTATCTTCAAAAAGGGAAGGAGGGATACGGCTCTGAACTATAGACCAGTTTCCTTGACCAGTATAGTTTGCAAATTTATGGAGAAACTACTAAGGAAACATATCTCTCTTCACTTGGAATCCTTCAACTTTTTGTCAGTGAGGCAACATGGCTTCAGAGAAGGTAGATCAACAGTAACAAACTTATTAGAATTTTATGATGAGGTAAGCCAAATCTTACAGGAAAGAGAGGGCTGGGCAGATTGCATATTCCTAGACTTCCAGAAAGCGTTTGACACTGTTCCACATGAGAGACTTATTAGGAAGCTGCACTCAATGGCTAGAATAGGTGGAAATGTTTTGGAATGGATAAAAACTTACTTAGAAGGAGGGGAACAGAGGGTTAGAGTAAGACACTCAGTGTCTGAATGGAGAAGAGCTAGTAGTGGAGTTCCACAGGCTTCAGTTTTAGGGCCACTTTTGTTCCTTGTATATGTAAATGACCTACCAGAGTCTGTAAATTCATTCATGAATATGTTTGCAGATGATGCAAAGATTGTGAAGAAAGTAAAAAACGAGAACAATGGTAGAGAACTTCAGGAGGATCTAAATAATCTTCATGAGTGGTCAGAAAAGTGGCTAATGAAATTCAATACTTCAAAATGTAAGGTAATGAGAATGGGTACAAGTGCAAGAAGGCCCAAGCTTGACTACTCGGTGGCTGGACTACAACTTCAAGAGACAGAAAATGAGAGAGATCTAGGAGTAAACATAATGGCAGATTTGTCTCCAGAAATACATATAAATGGCATAGTAAGGGCAGCATATGCATTCTTATCAAATGTAAGGGTAGCCTTCAGGCACATGGACAAGGAAATGTTCAGAAATATTTATGTAACCTATGTGAGGCCAAAACTCGAATATGCAGCCCCCTTTTGGAATCCGCACTTGAAAAAGCACATAGCTAAGCTTGAAAAAGTTCAAAGACATGCCACGAAACTGGTGCCAGAAATACGCAATCTCAGTTATGATGAGAGGCTGAGGGAATTAGACTTACCATCACTCGAAGCTAGAAGAGTGAGGGGGGATATGGTGACAGTCTTTAAATTCCTTCATGGTTATGATAGAGTGGATAGGGATCGATATTTTGATATGGCTGGCTCTAGAACTAGAGGTCATAGTTTGAAGCTTCGTAAGAAAACTTCTTCGCAGGATGTAAGGAAATACTTTTTCAGTGTAAGAGTAGTTGATAATTGTAATTGGCTAAGCGAGGAGGTAGTTAATGCTATCTCAATCCATAGTTTTAAGGACAGGTATGATAAGTATCACTAAGTCTAAAATGGAACCGATCAGGAGACGGGAAGATACGAGCTTTGGGCTCTTTCCCGTAAACACAATTAGGCAATCGCAATTAGGTAACCACACACACACACATACACACATTCAATACTTCAAAATGTAAGGTAATGAGAATGGGTACAAGTGCAAGAAGGCCCAAGCTTGACTACTCGGTGGCTGGACTACAACTTCAAGAGACAGAAAATGAGAGAGATCTAGGAGTAAACATACTGGCAGATTTGTCTCCAGAAATACATATAAATGGCATAGTAAGGGCAGCATATGCATTCTTATCAAATGTAAGGGTAGCCTTCAGGCACATGGACAAGGAAATATTCAGAAATATTTATGTAACCTATGTGAGGCCAAAACTCGAATATGCAGCCCCCTTTTGGAATCCGCACTTGAAAAAGCACATAGCTAAGCTTGAAAAAGTTCAAAGACATGCCACGAAACTGGTGCCAGAAATACGCAATCTCAGTTATGATGAGAGGCTGAGGGAATTAGACTTACCATCACTCGAAGCTAGAAGAGTGAGGGGGGATATGGTGACAGTCTTTAAATTCCTTCATGGTTATGATAGAGTGGATAGGGATCGATATTTTGATATGGCTGGCTCTAGAACTAGAGGTCATAGTTTGAAGCTTCGTAAGAAAACTTCTTCGCAGGATGTAAGGAAATACTTTTTCAGTGTAAGAGTAGTTGATAATTGGAATTGGCTAAGCGAGGAGGTAGTTAATGCTATCTCAATCCATAGTTTTAAGGACAGGTATGATAAGTATCACTAAGTATAAAATGGAACCGATCAGGAGACGGGAAGATACGAGCTTTGGGTCTTTCCCGTAAGCACAATTAGGTAATCACAATTAGGTAATCACACACGCAGAAGAATAAGCGAGTGTATCTAAAAGCTTCGGAACAGGAAAATTTAGGAATGAGATTTAACCTATGCAAGGAAATGCTTTACTTCACACACCTAACACAGAATTTGTAATTTTGAAAGATATATTCTTAATGGGAGGCTTTAGTGGGATTGTAAGAGGCGTTGAAAGGGGAAGGGGAAAGGAATGGGTCACAGGGGAGAGAGGAAGAGTATGTAGCTTAGGATGGTCGCATATAGATAATAGGGGTAAACATCACTTAGAAAATGGGAGAAAAAGATATTATATTGCTTACACATTCTAATAAAAAAATGCAGATAATATTCTATTGGCAATGTCCTCTCCCCTATATTCTTGCTATTCCTGAAACTGACGCAGAAGATAGATTATGGAGGAAAGGGAGCCAACAGGTAAATAATTCTAGACAGGCGAGAGACATCTTGGTAATTATTTAGTAATTTCTCCCTTACGCCTGCAATGAGGGTCACGTAAAGCAATCAAGCTACATGACGTATGTGTATGTAGGTGTGCGT
The DNA here is from genome assembly GCA_037179515.1 of Halocaridina rubra. NCBI lineage: Eukaryota > Metazoa > Arthropoda > Malacostraca > Decapoda > Atyidae > Halocaridina > Halocaridina rubra. The sequence goes on along the minus strand of JAXCGZ010014096.1, from coordinate 19,343 downwards.
GTGTGTATGTGCTTGTCTGTCTTTGTGTGTGGGTGTGGGTGTGTGTGTGTGTGAGAGAGAGAGTGAGAGAGAGAGAGAGAGAGAGAGAGAGAGAGAGAGAGAGAGAGAGAGAGAGGAGAGGAGAGAGAGAGAGAGAGAGAGAGAGAGAGAGAGAGAGAGAGAGAGAGAATATAGCATTTTTCATCTTTCGTTGGAATGGTATTTTTATAAGAACTAAAACAATTTTCTTGAAGTTCTGAGATTCTAGAAGAATGAAAAAAGTCTGTACTTTCATGAATATGCACTAAGGTTCATGTCTCCCAGTTGTTCAGCTAATATTCTTTTTAATTCCAAATTAATGACTGTTGTTTATAAGGTTACTGATGAACTTTCCGTAAGCACGTCAACAAATGTCGACAACTCATATTCTCCTTTTTTATGTGAGAGTCACAGGATGGATATATCTTCTCTGACTAAAGCCTGAGGTAGTCAAGTGGTTAGAAGATTCATTTCGGGACTTGACAGACCCGTGATCGAGCCCACCGTGGGGAGCTAGGAAGGGCATCCATCCTTTTTTCCAGAGGCACACTCTGTATGTGTTTGTCCCCATAATGGGGATTAACAGTGACACACAAAGCGACAAGCACAAACAGAAGCCTAAATCCTCGAAGAAACAGTTCCACTATCAACCCAAATCATCACATGCGTATTCCTTGGCATAATTCGCTGAAATTATCCTCACATAATAAACTCCAATATACAGTCCTCATTTCCTTTGAGAAGTTCTGGTGACAAGATGCTACTCGAACAACCTTTAGGAGTCAAACTCGAGACTTTATGATTAGGGTTCAAGAGCTGATTCATTAAACTACTGAAAGGTATCTCTCTCTCTCTCTCTCTCTCTCTCTCTCTCTCTCTCTCTCTCTCTCTCTCTCTCTCTCTCTCTCTCTCTCTCTCTCTCTCTCTCTCTCTATCTATCTATCTATCTATCTATCTATCTATCTATCTATCTCTCTATAAGTCTTTCTATCCAGCTATCTAGCAATCCAGTTATCTAGCTATCAATCAGTCTATCTATCTATCAGTCTTTCTATCCAGCTATCTATCAGTCCAGTTATCTATCTATCTATCTATCTATCTATCTATCTATCTATCTATCATTACATTGCGGACAGTGCCAGCTTTGATGAGGAGTTTCTCCCAGTAAATTGAATGGAAATGGATGATAATTAGTCTAAATGAACGGAGACAGTCTTGCTCCTCCCCAAGGAGGCGAAGCAGGAGAGGTTGATACAGATAGTTGGTGCAAATTACTTACACTCCATATCCTCCTCCTCCTCCTCTTCCTTCTCTTCCTCTTTCTCCTCCTCCTACTATTCCTATTACCCCCTCCCTTAGCAACGAATATAATATAAACATATACTCGCACAAAATATATCCTATGCCTACATCTACATAGAATATTCTGGTATACTTGTTTCTCATTTCTTACTATCCCTTCACTTCTGACAAGTCACAAAATTTCCCCATCTCTGTTTGTCTTTGCTGTCTATATCCTCATCATAATTTAATTAAATATATTTCGAGGTCCTCATTGTTTTAACTATTCTTTCAGCCCGTCGTTCCTTTATTATTATTCTCTCATTTCTGTCTTGTTCTTAAGCTGCTAATTTTCCTCTTCTCTCATTGCTTTCTTGTTGCCCTGACGCGACGAGGACAATTTTCTCTGTCCATCCCGGTGTAACTCATTGTCAAAATAATAGGAACACATTAAAATACAGTAACTGGATGAACTGCATAATCACGCAATGCAGATTTTATCAGTGAGATTTTTAGATACAAATGACATAACAACATCATATTATTTGGCTACATAAATGCAATCCTTTAAGAAACTGACTGGAAAATTCGAAAATATGCTGACAGGGAATATATTTTCTACTTACAATGACATTGGTCGATTTCTAAAATAAAACTTATAAGTATATAAAAATGTGAGAACCGCAGTTAGCGAAGTGGTTAGAGCGCTCCACTCGGGTAGTGACTTGTCTGTGTCCATCCTCATTCGAAAAGAGATTAATAGTGACTCATATAAAAGGCAAAAAGCATAAAGCACATAATAATTAATGATTTCATGTAAGAATGAGTTCAATAATAGCAATAACTGATAGCTACTGTAACGACTGCGTAATGATATATAGAGTAGCTGCTAAGTGCAAACGTCCCCGTATCCAGACATTGACGTAAGAAATAAACAAAAAATCAAATATAAAAATAATCGTTTTTGAACTAAAGGGAGCAATGCACACTGTAGGGGGGGGGGGTAGGTGGGAATCAAGGAACATATATTCATCAGAAACTAATCATCCCTCGAGTACACCTCTCAGCTTCTTGAGAATAAAGGGCTGCCTCAGTTCATTGCTAGAACACCCCTTGGTCACCCACATGTGAATAGATAAAAAGAAAAATGTTGGTGCAGAATCAAGCACACAATATAAAATTCAAAAAAAAAAAATCAGACTCTGTGTTTGTTAGTGTGAGTGCTTGTAATAGTATGTGCTTATATCGAATGCACGAGTGTAGGTATGTTCGTTGAAGAATGTGCTTATGTCGAATGCATGTGTGTAGGTATATGTGTAATAGAGAAAGAGACAGACAGACTGACAAACAAACAGATAGACAGACAGAGAGACAGATATACAGATAGATAGATAGATAGATAGATAGATAGATAGACAGATAGATAGATAAAAAGACATATTTATAGATAGATAGATAGATAGATAGATAGATAGATAGATAGATAGATAGATAGATAGATAGATAGATAGATAGAAACGAGAGAGAGAGAGAGAGAGAGAGAGAGAGAGAGAGAGAGAGAGAGAGAGAGAGAGAGAGAGAGAGAGAGATATTGCAGCAACATACACAAACACACATGCACACAGGATTCGGGATGCTACAAGCATAGGACTCTTTTTCTGAGCACAGGTAATTTACAATTACGCAAATACACAGACATTCACACACACACACACACGCACAAACACACATATACACACACACACACACACACACACACACACACACACACACACACACACACACACACACACAAACACACACACACACACACACACACACACACACACAAGGCTAAAGAAAATCCCAAGCTTTTCCACAGCTTTATCAGAGGAAAACTGAAGGTAAAAGAACAGGTTTTAAGGCTAAAGAGAGCGGATGGAAGCATCACTGAGACGGACGAAGAGATCTGCAAAGAATTGAACAAGGAGTTTCAGTCAGTATTTACACTAGAAAATACCCCACCCCCTCAGATTGCAGTGATAGAAGCTCAAGGGCCGGTATTAGAGAACATCAACCTTACAGCCACAGAGGTATGCAAAGCGCTGATGGATTTAGATGTTCATAAAGCTACAGGTCCTGATGACATATCCCCTCATGTGCTTAAAAAATGCGCAAACACAATATCAGGGGCACTAAGTATCATATTTAAGGAGTCACTGGAGTCGGGGGAGATTCCAAGATGCTGGAAACAAGCAAATGTGATACCTATCTTCAAAAAGGGAAGGAGGGATAAGGCTCTGAACTATAGACCAGTTTCCTTGACCAGCATAGTTTGCAAACTTATGGAGAAACTACTAAGGAAACATATCTCTCTTCACTTGGAATCCTTCAACTTTTTGTCAGTGAGGCAACATGGCTTCAGAGAAGGAAGATCAACAGTAACAAACTTATTAGAATTTTATGATGAGGTAAGCCAAATCTTACAGGAAAGAGAGGGCTGGGCAGATTGCATATTCCTAGACTTCCAGAAAGCGTTTGACACTGTTCCACATGGGAGACTTATTAGGAAGCTGCAATCAATGGCTAGAATAGGTGGAAATGTCTTGGAATGGATAAAAACTTACTTAGAAGGAAGGGAACAGAGGGTTAGAGTAAGACACTCAGTGTCTGAATGGAGAAGAGTTAGTAGTGGAGTTCCACAGGGTTCAGTTTTAGGGCCACTTTTGTTCCTTGTATATGTAAATGACCTACCAGAGTCTGTAAATTCATTCATGAATATGTTTGCAGATGATGCAAAGATTGTGAAGAAAGTAAAAAACGAGAACAATGGTAGAGAACTTCAGGAGGATCTAAATAATCTGCATGAGTGGTCAGAAAAGTGGCTAATGAAATTCAATACCTCAAAATGTAAGGTAATGAGAATGGGTACAAGTGCAAGAAGGCCCAAGCTTGACTACTCGGTGGCTGGAGTACAACTTCCAAGAGACAGAAAATGAGAGAGATCTAGGAGTAAACATACTGGCAGATTTGTCTCCAGAAATACATATAAATGGCGTAGTAAGGGCAGCATATGCATTCTTATCAAATGTAAAGGTAGCCTTCAGGCACATGGACAAGGAAATGTTCAGAAATATTTATGTAACCTATGTGGGGCCAAAACTCGAATATGCAGCCCCCTTTTGGAATCCGCACTTGAAAAAGCACATAGCTAAGCTTGAAAAAGTTCAAAGACATGCCACGAAACTGGTGCCAGAAATACGCAATCTCGGTTATAATGAGAGGCTGAGGGAATTAGACTTGCCATCACTCGAAGCTAGAAGAGTAAGGGGGGATATGGTGACAGTCTTTAAATTCCTTCATGGTTATGATAGAGTGGATAGGGATCGATATTTCGATATGGCTGGCTCTAGAACTAGAGGTCATAGTTTGAAGCTTCGTAAGAAAACTTGTTTGCAGGATGTAAGGAAATACTTTTTCAGTGTAAGAGTAGTTGATAATTGGAATTCGCTAAGCGAGGAGGTAGTTAATGCTATCTCAATCCATAGTTTTAAGGAAAGGTATGATAAGTAATCACTAAGTCTAAAAATGGAACCGATCAGGAGACGGGAAGATACGAGCTTTGGGCTCTTTCCCGTAAACACAATTAGGTAATCAATTAGGTAATCACACACACAGACACACACAAACTGACACAATCAAAAGGTAACAATAACAAATAATTATAAAGAAGTAATTTCAGGAAAAGGGAAGTTCTTTACAAAATATAAGTTCTATCGAACTGAGTGAGGTCATAAGAGGTCATAAAAGTGGCAAAATTCTAAAGATCGTCTCAAGCGAAAAATTGATAGCCGCTTTCTCTCCACAAGATTGAGGCTTCTAACGATGGTCTCAACAATTTCTTTCTGGAGAATTACCTATCCTTTATTAATGCAATATTGGTAATGGTCACTACAGTAGTTAATATAACAAGAGTAGAAATAACTTTTGTTGTTTGCATAGCTATAATAATAATAATAATAATAATAATAATAATAATAATAATAATAATAATAATAATAATAATAATAATAATAATAATAATAATAATAATAATAATAATAATAATAATAATAATGATAATAATAATAATAATAATAATAATAGTAATAATAATAATAATAATAATAATAATTATAGTAATAATAATATATAACTATAATAATAATAATAATAATAATAATAATAATAATAATAATAATAATAATAATAATAATAATAATAGATAATAATAATAATAATAATAATAATAATAATAATCAATAATAATAATAATAATGAATAATAATAATAATAATAATAATAATAATAATAATAATAATAATAATAATAATAATAATAATAATAATAATAATAATAATAATAATAATAATAATAATAGTAATAATGATAGTAATAATAATAATAATAATAATAATAATAATAATAATAATAATAATAATAATAATAATAATAATAATAATAATAATAATAATAATAATAATAATAATAATAATAATAATAATAATATGAATATTAATAATAATAATAATAATAATAATAATAATAATAATAATAATAATAATAATAATAATAATAATAATAATAATAATAATAATAATAATGATAATAATGATAATAATAATAATAATAATAATAATAATAATAATAATAATAATAATAATAATAATAATAATAATTAATAATAATAATAATGATAATAATAGATAATAATTAATAATAATAATAATTAATAATAAATAATAATAATAATAATATATAATAATAATAATAATAATAATAATAATAATAATAATAATAATAATAATAAATAATAATAATAATAATAGTAACTAATAATATATAAATTATAATATGTAATAATAATAATATTAATAGAATAATAATAATAATAATAATAATAATAATAATAATAATAATAATAATAATAATAATAATAATAATAATAATAATAATAATAATAATAATAATAATAATAATGAAAATATTAAGTAAATAAATACATAAATAATACGAGCAAGCACGAAGACTATAATAGTAACAGTAACAAACACAACGTTTATCCTTCTCCGTGTTAGCTGTTATATTTCATAACAAGAAAAGACATTTTGAAAAGCAAACAGAACACATAAATATACATCTGAAACCATAAATATGAGTATTATGACCCATAATGACGTTGTGTCGTGCTAAGACAATATTTATAACCGACGTAATGAAAGAGAAATATATTTTCAGGTGCAAAGTCTGTTATAAATACTCTTCTTGTTTGTTATTTGTTTTATGCGTTACTACGAATGTCTATTCGAATGGAGGTGTACACAAATAGATTGGAAATGAAGAAATTAGGCAGGATGCCTTTCCTAACGCCCACAGTGAAATTGAATACGGGCTTGTCTCTTCCTGAGTAAAACGTATAATTAGAATATCTGAAATAAATGCGAAATATACAAGTAGTGATAGTAGTAGTTGTAGTAGTAGTAGTAGTAGTTGTAGTAGTAGCAGTAGTAGCAGTAGCAGTAATAG
>JAXCGZ010014096.1:0-10000 GCA_037179515.1 Halocaridina rubra | reverse complement strand
TTCAAGAGGAAAGCACTACAAAGGATAGAAGAGGCAGAGGAGGTGGATCAGTGGTGGAAAAGGAACAGTGAAGTGATCAGGAGTAAAGCAGAGGAAGTCCTCGGAAAGTCATCTGGAAAGAAGCCGAGAAACGGAAAAGAGTCTTGGTGGTGGTCCTCAAATTGCAAAGAGAAGATAGAAAAGAAGAAAGAGATGAAGAAAGCTTACGACAAGGAAAGAACAGAGGAGCGTAAAGCTATGTTGAAAGATGCAAATAAGGAGGCGAAGAGGGCTGTAGCACAGGCACGTGCAGCAGCACTGCAGGATATGTATGAGAACCTTGAAACAAAGGAGGGACAGAAGAGAATCTATAAGTTAGCAAAAGAAAGGAACAGATCGACAAAGGACCTAACATCAATAAAGCAAATCAAGGATAAGAACGGAAGAGTGCTTACTGACCCCGACATGATTAAAATGCGGTGGAGGGACTACTACGAAGAACTTTTAAATCAGGATAATCCAAGAATACGAAGAGGTGAAGGAGTGGGAATGGAGGGAGAGGTAGACCCGGTGAGTGAGGCGGAAGTCAGAGAAGCGTTGAAGAAGATGAAAAATGGAAAGTCAGTAGGGCCAGACCAGATTCCTGCAGAGGTATGGAAGAGTTTGGGCGAAGAAGGGATACGGGTGCTGACAAAGTTCCTGAACATGGTGATGAAGGAAGAGACTATCCCGAACGAGTGGAGAGATAGTATAATGGTACCGATTTTCAAAGAAAAGGGAGACATCCAGAGTTGCAACAACTATAGAGGAATTAAGCTAACATCTCACACTATGAAACTGCTGGAAAGAGTGTTGGATAACAGGCTGAGGGAGGAGACAGAAGTTTGTAGTGAGCAGTTTGGTTTTATGAAAGGTCGAGGAACAATGGATGCAGTATTCGCAATGAGGCAGACAATGGAAAAATATAGAGATAAGCAAAGAGGGCTGTACATGGCGTTTATTGACCTGGAAAAAGCTTATGATCGGGTCCCGAGAAGCGAGGTGTGGAGGAGTATGAGGTCGAAGGGAGTGAAGGAGAAGTATGTCAAGATAGTTCAGGACATATACAGGGAAGCCACAACAAGAGTAAGAAGTACAGTTGGCACTACAGAGCCTTTTCAAGTGAAAGTTGGACTCCATCAGGGATCAGCTCTTAGCCCCTATCTATTTAACCTTCTCATGGATGTGATGGTGGAGGAAGTGACAAAGGAGGAACCATGGAGCATGCTCTTTGCAGACGATATTGTTTTGGTCTCCGAGAGCCGCGAAGAATTGCAAGAGAGGTTGGAGCTATGGAGGGGTTTGCTGGAGGATTGTGGACTGAAGGTGAGCAGACAGAAAACGGAGTACCTGGAGTGCAATGTGACACAAGGAGGCGACCTGTTCATGCAAGACCACAAGCTCCCAAAGGCGGACGCCTGCAAATACCTCGGCTCCTACGTAACGAAGGATGGAGACCTAGAGAGAGAGATTGATCATAGGATCCAGGTAGCGTGGAACAGCTGGAAGAGAACATCAGGGGTGCTATGTGACAAGAAAATCAGTGCTAGAGTGAAAGGAAAAGTGTACAAGTCAGTTGTGAGACTAGCGTTGCTGTACGGAGCGGAGACGTGGCCGGTGAAAAAGGTTCAAGAAAGGAAGATAGATGTCGCAGAAATGAGAATGCTGAGGTGGATGTGTGGGGTGACGAGGGAGGACAGGATTCGACATGACCGGATCAGAGGTACAGTGAAGGTGGTGGAGGCGTCGGCGAAAGCGCAGGAGAGGAGATTACAGTGGTTCGGTCATGTGAAGAGGAGAGAAGAAGACTACGTGGGTGTGAGAGTGATGGAGATGGACGTGGAGGGCAGACGTAGACGAGGAAGACCTAAACTACGGTGGAAGGACCGACTGAAGGAGGATCTCAGAGAGAGACAGCTGGGGGAGGAGCAAGTGATGGACCGGAACCAGTGGAGACGACTAGTGAAGAGATGCGACCCCATATGAAAATGGGAACGCAAATAGAGGAAGAAGATATATATATATATATATATATATATATATATATATATATATATATATATATATATATATATATATATATATATATATATATATATATATATATATATATATATATATATATATATATATATATATATATATATATATATATATATATATATATATATATATATATATATATATATATATATATATATATATATATATATATATATATATATATATATATATATATATATATATATATATATATATATATATATATATATATATATATATATATATATATATATATATATATATATATATATATATATATATATATATATATATATATATATATATATATATATATATATATATATATATATATATATATATATATATATATATATATATATATATATATATATATATATATATATATATATATATATATATATATATATATATATATATATATATATATATATATATATATATATATATATATATATATATATATATATATATATATATATATATATATATATATATATATATAAATATATACATAAATATATATATATATATATATATATATATATATATATATATATATATATATATATATATATATATATATATATATATATATATATATATATATATATATATATATATATATATATATATATATATATATATATATATATATATATATATATATATATATATATATATATATATATATATATATATATATATATATATATATATATATATATATATATATATATATATATATATATATATATATATATATATATATATATATATATATATATATATATATATATATATATATATATATATATATATATATATATATATATATATATATATATATATATATATATATATATATATATATATATATATATATATATATATATATATATATATATATATATATATATATATATATATATATATATATATATATATATATATATATATATATATATATATATATATATATATATATATATATATATATATATATATATATATATATATATATATATATATATATATATATATATATATATATATATATATATATATATATATATATATATATATATATATATATATATATATATATATATATATATATATATATATATATATATATATATATATATATATATATATATATATATATATATATATATATATATATATATATATATATATGTATGTATTCGACGGATATAGTGATATATATTTCCTCCTATCTATGCATCTCTTTGTCTGCTATATTTGTTTAGATCGAAGATACCACGTGGAGACTGAGAGTACGTGGTATAGATCCACGCTTCCTATTTTTGACATTTGATATGAAGCTGATTGGATAACATTTGACCTGGAGGCTGAATATGATGCTGTTAGAACCACGTGGCATCTTAGTCCTAAGATACTACCATTGTTAAGTTCCAGTGTTGCCACTGGCTACAACCAAGCCATATGATCTTGTGTTTTACCATATCTTAGGGCAGACCAATGTTGATGGTAGATTGCCTAATTATTATGCTGATTGGCCTAGGCCTATTTGGAAAGATCTTCTTGTCTCCTCCTCAATTTGTGTATTTTGTAGATTGCTCGAGGTGTGGAGATGAGTTAGTCTGTTGTTAGCAGTCTGACAGTTAGAAGTCATTCAGAAGTCAGTCTACATTAGGCAGTCACACAACAAACAACCAGATTTAAGCCTAGAGTTTATTGAGAAGTTACGCATCATAAAAGAATAAAATTCTCAGATGATTAAAGTAAAAAGTTGCTGTGAGATACTACAAGTAAGAAGGTCACGTTCATTCTACTTAGAACCAGGTTTGATTCCTGAAATTCCTCCATCGGGTAAATATTCATGTGAGTCACGACACTATGATAGACTAAGAAAAATTTATAACTGAAAAAAAAAATTCCACAGTAGTTTTTGTTCAACTCTTTCACAATTCCTTTATCTTTTTTTTTCAATATCAAACTCTAAACTTTTTCCTTGCATGTAATCTTTCCCATTTGGCTGTCGTACATTTCTCGTACATCAATATTGGCTTCCCATGAGAAGAAAAAAGTTGAAACTTTATTCACTGAAGTCACAATAGGAAGGAAAACAATGCATCGGTGAAGGCAGAAAAATGAGAGGGAGAAAAAAAAGCTAGAGAGAGAGAGAGAGAGAGAGAGAGAGAGAGAGAGAGAGAGAGAGAGAGAGAGAGAGAGAGAGAGAGAGAGAGAGAGAGAGAGAGAGAGAGAGAGAGAGAGAGAGATGCAGCATTTTTATATTATGGAACCAAAATATATCTTCAAAATCTCATTTTGCACATGACATTGAAAACAGAGGAAAATTAATTGTATAATTTTAGAGTACTGTGTTCTTAAAAAAAAAAAACAGTTTTTTCTTTTTTTTTATGAGTGTGACACCGGGACAGGCAAAAACTGCCCTCATCAAAAAGGGCCCGGGCAGGAGAAAATACCAAGACGAAGGAAAAGAAAAAGGTTAAGGACGAGGCAGAGATGAGGTAATGTCGAACAAAGGCAAACGACAGATAGAATAACAGTCAAAGTACAGAGGACCCAAAGATATGGAGGACTAGAGTCTGAGATTACGATAGATCTGTTTTTTTGAAAGATGAAAGGTCATAAGAATTACGAAAGACAGAAAGAGAAAGACAGTTCCAGAGTCTGGAGGTAGATGGGAAAAAGCAGTCGCTGCACCGACCAATCTGCGAGCTACAAATCTCCACACAGTACCTCTGAGATGAGGCTGCTTGGCGAGTGTTACGCGGCCTCGGCAGTGGTGGAGGGATGCAACTTGCTAACTCATCAGAGCAGCGATGGAAGTAGTAGCGATAGAAAAGAGAAAGGGAAGGTACCTTACGGCGAAGAGAGAAAGAATCCAGATTAGAAGTAAAATAAGGATCATTAATGAGTCTGACTGTCTTATGGAAAATACAAGTCCCCCGTACCTTTCCCAAAATGTCTATGGGGCGCAATGGTATGGAAACAACTTCCCACCTTTACCATCAAGAAGCGGACAAATCAGGTACTGGTAGATCCTCTCTAAACTTTAAAATTTTTAGTTACAATTGCAATGGTTTGAAAAGCTCTTTTGATATGATAATTAATCAAATGTCTCACGTAGATTGCATGTTCTTAAGTGAGACTTGGTTGAAAGCAGATGATTTAAGTCTAATTAGACGAGAGTTACAATTACAAAATTACCATTGCATATTGAAAACAAGTGTAGACCCTGAAGTGACATTAGAAGGACGCCCATATGGTGGGGTATGTTTTATTTACAAGAAATTACCTAATATTAGCTATATAAATATTGAGGTTGATGATGATAAAATTTGTGCAATTAAACTTATATCTGGTGGAAAAACTCTATTAACTATCATAGGGGCATACATGCCATACTATGATGGTAGTGCCACTAGAGCGGGTTTGTATAGTGAAACTTTAGAAAAAATTCAAAATATAATAGACAATAATGACCCATCACCTGTGATGCTAATTGGTGATATGAATGCTCATTTACCACAGCATCATCACCTTCCCCACCAGTGGTACAAAAGACGTCCTTTCAATCGGCACAGCCTTTTATTGCATGACTTCTTATGTAATAATGAGATGTATTGCTGCAATTTTGATTTTCATCAGAAAATCAATTATACATATGAAAACAGTGTCCATAAATCATATATAGACCATGTCTTTTTATCTAAATTTGCATCAAGCCAGGTGCAGGACTGTCAAATTCTATCCAGTCTTTCAAATAATGTTAGTGATCACTTCCCAATTAAATCTTCTATAATTATTAATACAGAAAGTAAGTTATGCCAAACTCCCCCTAATCCAGTAAGCAAGTGCCCGGCATTAAATTGGACAAAAATAGAGTTATGCAAGCAATATAACATAAATATCACCAAACTTGAAAACAACTTGATTAGGATACCTCTGGAAGAAGTTGACAGTCATGCAAGGGCAACAGAATTTGTAAATGATTTGTGCAATAGTGTAACCACAGTCATGCACAAAGCAGTCAAGTCCACTAATAATAATAGTGAATACAAAGTTATATATCTGAGAAGGCACTGGTGGGATGAGAACTGCCTTATAGCGAGGGATAGGCAACGTTTTTGGCACGGGTTGTGGGACTCATGTGACCGTCCAAGAAAGGGACATATATATGACTCCTACAAACTTGCCAAGAAAACATATCGTAACACATGTCGCATGGCAATAAATACAAGCAATCAAAATATGTTGAATAAATTAAATTCCTTTTATGGTAGTAAGAGAATTAAACAGTTTTGGAACCTTATCCGAAAGAATAAACAATCCCAGGCTAATAACTATAATGATATCTCCATTAGTACATTAATAGACCACTTCAAGAAAAAATTTGATGCAGATGATTCCAAACATAACTTATTTATTGCCAATGCATCTCTAGAAGTGAATGAAAAGTACTCACTTATACAAAGTCATGTATACCAAAGCTTTAATTTAACAGAAGAAAAATTAGTTCATTATATTAAAAAGCTACGTCTGGGGTGCGCAGCGGGGATTGATGGGATCACTGCTGAGCATTTGAGATGGGCAGTTGGAACAAAAATTATAAAAGCTTTATGTGAAATTATTACATTATGTATTAGATTTGGAATAGTGCCAGACTCCTTTGCTGGGGGACTTCTCATCCCACTTCTCAAAAAACCCATCTGTGATACATCTGTGCCCAAAAATTACAGACCAATAATCATTTCAACCACCTTTTCAAAATTGTTAGAAATCATTATTCTTGCAGAATGTGAAGGTCATAAATTTCAGGACCTTCAATTTGGATTTGTACCAAATAGAGGAACCACAATGGCTGCCGCCCTTACCCATGATATCATACAATATATGAACTCAAATGGCTCCCCTGTATGTGTTTGCTCTTTAGATGCGGAAGGTGCTTTTGATGGAATACCGCATGGTATTCTATTCAAAAAAGCACAAGACATCATTCCAGACATTTACTGGCGGATACTTGTGTATTGGTATCGTAGACTAACAGTTCAAATTAAGTGGGGTGATATTATGAGTGAGGATATCCCAATAAAGAAGGGAACTAGGCAAGGAGGTCTTTCGTCCCCTTTCTTATTAAACTTATTTTATCAAGACATGATAGATAACCTATCAAATATGGAAGGAGGCATCATGATTGATGATGTAAGTTATAATGTGCTCTGTTATGCAGATGATATATTATTATGTAGTGCAACTATCACTGGACTGCAAACCCTAATCAATTATGCCAATGAATACATCACTAATCATGGACTGAGATTCAACCCAGAGAAAACACTTTGCATGACATTTGGTAAAAGCACTTTTAAGAACAAAAAATGGTTCCTTGAAGAATCATGTTTGAAAGTAGTTGACAGTTTAAAATATTTGGGTGTTTGTCTGTCCAATGATAAGAATGCCCATGCCAACTCAAGGATCAAGGCAGCACGTGGAGCCTTCTTTGCACTGAAAAGTACGGGTGTATTTTCTAATGGTTCTGAAGCAGCATCAATTTCATACTTATTTAACACAGCTATACGCCCTGTGCTCATATATGGGCATCAGTGTGTCTCACAAAGCAACAAAGTAATGGAAGAGACAGAAAAACTACAGAGTAAACTCTTAAAATCAGCACTAAACTTAAAACACACATGTAAAAGTACACCCCTGCTTGATGCAATGAAGATTCCACGTATTGCTTTTTCTATTAGACAGCAGGAGATTACATTGCTTAAAAATTGTATGCTTTCAAGTTCACGAACTGCAAAATTTTACAATTATATTCTACGATTGTACTTAAGCAATAAAAAAAGAGATGAAAGAAACCTAGTTGGTAGAGTAATGAATACATGTAAAAAATTCAATTTGTCCTTTGTGAAGTCAATATGTGAAAATCATTATGTTAAAAATAACTTCAAAACAGTATTCTCAAAAAATGATGGACTAGTTGACTCTATTATAGTTCTCTCTAGCAATCTGAATAAAGAGAATAGGGAAATGATGAATGCTCTGCTGTCTCCATTTTAAAATATTTTTTTACATAAATATGAACATGCAATGTAATATATAATTGTGTGTTTTTGCAAAATCCTATTGTATTTCTATGTATGCTATTTATCTCCTCTGGAGGCTGAATAAAATTATAAAAATTATATTATATACTTAGATTCAACCTTATGGTTCCAAACTTTAGAGCAGGAGATTTTGATGGCTTAAAAACTTAATTATCTAATGAGGTATGGGAAGGGATTTCTGGGGTACAGATGTGGGTAGTTAATCCAGCTGGTCAGGTCGCAGGTAGCAGATTACCCCAAAAATTGAGTACCACATGACAAGGATTATCACAAGATAAGATCAATACATTAAATTCTCTCACAGGAAAGAACAGCAGTCCGTCAGTTAATATAAATTTGGATGAGGAATATAACAATTTTGTCATGACTCTTAAGAATAGTCAGAGAGACTATATTCCCATGAAACATTGCAGATCAAGAAAAAATGACCCTAAATGGATGAACAATAGAATAAAGAATCTTATAGGTATTAAAAGAGGAATATACAGGAAACCAAAAAGAGGTGAAGAGGAGGTGAGGCAGCAATATATACAGTTAAACAGGGTAGTTAAAAAGATAGTTAGAGAGTCGAAAGAAAATACGAAGTTAGAATAGCAGGAGAAGCTAAAGAAAATCCTAAAGGGTTTTATCAACATTATCAAACAAAATTTAAGGAAAAAGTCGGACCAATTGAAGTAGCCAATGGCCATATCACAGATGACGATAAAGTGATGTGTACATGTTTAAATAATTATTTCTTATCTGTATTTACCAATGAAAACTTGGAAAATATTCCGGAAGTAGAATCCATTTACAGAGACAGTCCCGATAATATACTTAGTTCGATAAATATTACGAGAGAGGAGGTAATAAAAGAAATAGATGAATTAAAGGCTCATAAATCTCCGGGACCTGATGGAATATATGCTAGAATATTAAAGGAATGCAAGGAAGAGCTTAATTGTCCACTAACTGCATTATTTAATAATTCAATAAAATTAGGATCGGTACCCATGGAGTGGAAATTGGCAGATGTGGTACCAATATTGAAAAAAAGAGAACGAGTTAAAAAGAATAATTATAGGCCGGTAAGTTTAACGTCAACAGTGGGTAAGATTCTAGAATCCATAATTGCAAATAAAATAAGGGCACATCTAGAATTACACAGACAGATAAAACTTTCACAACACGGGTTTCTTAAGGGTTTTTCGTGCCTTACAAACTTACTGTCTTTTTATTCAGAAGTTTACGAGGCAGTAGATTGTGGCAAAGAGTATGATACAATATATCTAGATTTTAGCAAAGCTTTTGATAGAGTGCCTTACAAAAGATTAGTTAAAAAGCTGGAAGCTCGTGTTATAGGAGGAGCTGTTCTCAGATGGATCAAACAATGGTTAAAAGACAGAAAACAGAGAGTTTGCATAAATGGAGAGAAATCGGAGTGGGGCTCGGTTACTAGCGGGGTACCACAAGGCTCGGTACTGGGTCCCCTATTATTCGTCGTATATCTAAATGATCTGGATTCGGATATCAGTAGTAACCTAAGTAAATTCGCAGACGACACTAAAATAGGTAGAATTATAAATGGAAAAGAAGACATTCATGCTTTACAGGAAGATCTAAATAGATTATCTGAATGGTCGGACAAATGGCAAATGGAATTTAATGTTGAAAAATGTAAAGTAGTTAAAATGGGTATTATAAAAGACAATACTAGTTATAACCTAAATAACCACGAAATCATGAGTTCTCAGTGTGAAAGGGATTTGAGAGTTCTTGTGAGTAGTAATCTTAAGCCAAGAGACAATGCAAAGCAGTCAGAAATAAAGCAA